>CAKAKR010061691.1:0-106047 GCA_916700685.1 Adelosebastes latens | reverse complement strand
AGTAAAAAAAAAAAGAGCTAAACAAAGTGTAACAAAATGTAATAATAATAATAATAATAATAATAATAATAATAATAATAATAAAGAATAACACTAATAGAAGAAATGACAGTAAAAACACAAAAAAATACTATTAAAAATATGTACAATATATCTGATTTAAAACAAAAGAGCTGTACGGTATTGTGCAGGAATGTACAAAAGTTCACAGTGTGAAGCATAAAGAATATGTGCAATGTACAGAGTTAATAGTCCATGTGAAGTAGGACTTCTGGTGGTCACATCTGCACATGTTTGGTGTGCTATTTCAATTATCAATGGAAGTAAATACATTGAAAGAGCATTTCTTTCAGCATATATACTTTAGGATATTTTAAACTTTGACATGGACTCTTGACACTGTTATAAAACCAAACCATGTCCATGTTTTGTTGTATTTTGATCACAACATGATAAATAAAGGCATATTATTTGCAATTCAGTAGTTTGTTTTACGTGGGAAATATCATATTCAAAAAAGAAAATTGTTAGAATACATTTAAATGTTAAAGCAATGCTGAAAATTAAATTAATAGTAACTATGGTTAACTATGTTTATAGTATTTACTTTCTATGTTGTTTTTGACTGTAGAAAAATTTACACTGACTCTTTGTGTGTAAATGCATTGTATATTGTACATTTATGTAATTAAATCAAACACAAAAATAGTATATGTAATGGAGGAGTGTAAGTCAGTGCAGTGTATAGTTGATGCGATGTGTGTCAGTAGAGTCTGAGTGCACAGCAGTCTGTCTCCCAGCGCCTCGCTGCCCATAGCAGCTTGTGTCTGGACCGTCTGGGCTCACCTGGACCAACCGTCTGCCTCAGTTCACCTGCAGACAGGTTCATGATTGATTTCCAAACAAAATATAATTTTATACGATCAAACAGGTCCAAACAATACTCTGTCCACTGCCTTATAGTATAACACAGTAACATTTCACTATTACTTTGAATAGAATATTTCCATTAATTATATTATATTATAATCAAGCCCACAAAACCCCATACACCATGAAATACCAGGAGTAGGTGATATGGAACACAATATCAGGGAAATCACGTGATAAACTGTTGAGATGCTTACAGATCAAGGTACTTCATCACAAACTAATATGAAATGCAATATTTCCATAAGATCTGCTCATTGATCAGGAACACTCTGTTGTACATATTAATAATAACGATTATCCTGATATGTAAATGAAGTGTTGCAGTATGGAGGATGGAACCTGCCAAAATAAAAAATAAATGAATGAATAAATAAACGACTTGATAATTAAATACATGTCATTACCTGTAGCAAAAAATAATATCAAAATTAAATCTAGCCATTAATTAATTGATAAAATGTGACATAAATTGATATTTCAAACTAGGAGTCTGAATTGAATTAGTATTTTGATGTCACACTACCTGACAATATGTTGTGATGGTGCCACTGTGTTGGTCTGCCGCCAGCCTGCTGTGGTGAGCCGTCAGTTACTGGGAGTGTGTGCTCTGTCTTGTAGGTGGTCCAGTACTCAGATGGATCCTGTGGGTTGGTGGTCTCTCTGACGGCCTGGCCACTGCGATACAGAGCCCAGTGTTCCCCCTTCAGGTCGGTCCGCTGGAGCAAGACGGAGGCACAGAAGAGTGTGAGGGACCAAGGCACAAAAAGTCAGGTGTTATTTACTGAATGAACTCATTGTTATGAATTAAGACAATTTTTAAAGGTCCATAAATAATTAAATAAGAGAAAGCCACATCCCATACCACGACATCCTATCTACAGAAAGACTGATACAGGGCTGATGAGGCTGATCTTAATTGCATAAAAGTGCCCTTTGGAGTTTTCTTGTAAACAAACAAAAGTTACAAAACGTTCAGTGTTACTCATCATAACTCTTTGTGTGTATCCTTGAGGTCTAACACATGTGACGAATGCTTTTCCTTACTCACAAAACATTTACGAAGCTGATTTTTCTAAAGGTTTTATATTATTTATATCCATGTTTACGAGCTAGCAGTCTTCTTTATTCCTGCATTTGCTGGCACATTTCTGCATATCTTGTTTGCAGCATGGAGCACCAGAGACAATATCTAACATTCATTTAATTATATCAAATGAAAAATATAATTTAATCAGTGTCCTGGCTAAGATAGGCACCAATAATATTGTGTTACAGACAAACAACAAAAGACAGATTTAAAAAATGTAAAAAAAAATCTGAAATATTCATATAATAAAATAGGTGATGATCTCTAATAGGATCATATAAAATATACCAACTTCAAACACCCCAAAAGCTGTCTAAAGCCATAAAAGTACATAAAAGGGATGCCGGGAGTGATGTGATATATTCCTGATGTGATTTTCCCATTTTCTGTTACTTAGTACTTCTGCTCCACCATATTCCAGAGGAAAATTACCAGACATAGTAACTAGTTACTTCTCAGATTAAGATTTAACATAAAGATTATATGATCAGATTATAAATTATGATGCATTGTCATATATTTGGATATATATATCCAATAGTTTATTGTATAAAGCATTTAAAATGAGTTCCACAACAAACAGGTACATATCTGTACATAAGTGAAATTGACTTCTTCTTCCACCATTGCTCACTAGACACTATCGTTGGTTGATGAGCTCATTTATTTTCACATTTACTGATCTTTTTTCATAAATGTTTTTTCTGTTGAGAATACAGAAGACGCTATACAATCACATCTTTATGTATGAAATTTGCTATATGAATAATGTATTGTTATTATTATTGTGAAGCCCAGCACCTGTCAGCTCAGAAAACATATATTGTGATATATTCCTGAATGTGATGATTGCATTTTGCTGCAACCTTACCGGAGTGATGTGTTTGGGCCTGTGCACATCTTTAGTGTGTGACTGGAGCGGACTCTGCAGCGGTGTGGTGTTGTTACTGAAAGCCAGATGGGTCTGATGCTGTGAGGGGAAGCTGGGATCTCTCAGATGGAAGAAGAGAGGACATCCGTCAGCCGACCTTCCAGAATAACTCTGACGAACATGAAGACACAAAAATGATGACGAAACCACTGAATGATGTATTCATCTGTCAGTTAATAAAGGGACTGTATGTAAGTTTTTACACGTATAAACGTTTTTTAATCATTTGTTATTGCCAATGTGTGAACAGGTTGTAACCTAACCTAATGAATGAGACCTTTTGTGACTTTCTGGGTTTCCTCTATCAGCCTGTAGACTGTTTTTAATGTGAAGAACACAGGCCCGTTTTTTTCGGGAAAATCCAACGGATGTGACATCATGCGCGCTCGCAAGTGCCTTTATTTTCAGCTCCGCTTCAATGTTAACAGTGTGCAACCATGGCTAACGTTGGTTAGAAATGGTGTCCGCTAAACGCTAAGCGACAAGCTCCCACCACAACTCAGACTCCGACACAAACTCTGCGCTGACTGTCATTAACTTAACAGCCACAGGTGTCACTGTTAACAAGCAATTTCTGATTCTTACATAGAGCCCCTTTAACAGTGGACTGACCTGGCCGTGGGTGGTGGTGTAGCAGGGTGCAGCATCACCCAAGTTTAAAGCGCTCTGATGCAGATGCCTCGGTCTGGAGTTCTTTGCTTTACTTTGACACTGCCAACCATGGTGGGCCAACCTCTGGTCACCGTCCATCAGACCGTCCATGTGGACACCTCGGCCAAAGCTTAAGAGGGTTTTTGTGCTTATCTGGACTACAGTAGATAAGAAAACAGGTGCACACTTCCTGCTTGAATCTCAGAGAGAGAGAAATGTGTACATATATTATTAATCTAAAAAATCTGCTTCATCGTGTAGATTCAGTTCCTGTTTCTATCAGGGATTTTATTACGAAAGCTATGACAAATATCAATCTGAAGTTAACCACTAAGGTAGAGATCCTATATCACCATGTTATCTAAATATGTTGCACTCAATCACTGAATACTGAGAGAAATGCTGACATTAAATTTAGTTTATAATCAAAGCTTCACAGGTAGAAATCAATAAAAATCACAGAGATCAGTGGCTGTCTTCAAGGGCAACATACAAAAGCCAAAATGAAATCCCTTTTGAAATATTAGCCGAGTAAAGAATGAAGAGAAAGTTAATGACGTTACCTTCATCTTCCGCTGTGTTGTTACTTACCTGAGATAATAGGCCGGGATGTTTCTGGGGAAACTTTGCAGTCATGGTGACAAGAAAACATGAAAGCTGCATTTGAATTCACACCATACAAACATTATATTACATTATAAATGTGAAAACACATCATTCTGGTATTGTGAACATTGTCTTTCTGTGCTGTCTGAATATTCTCATTTTTTTTGTTCTGCTCCACCATATTCCAGAGGAAAATTACCAGATATAGTAAAGATCATATGATCAGATTATAAAATATGATGCATTGTCTGTCAGAAATTAAAGTATCTAATAGTATAAAGCATTTAAACTGAGTTCCACAACAGACGGGTACAAGATAAAAGTACAGTTTACATGTTAATACATCAATAATAATAATAATAATATAATTCTATAACAGTGACAGTGGCGATTCTGAAAAAGGGTACTTTTACTTTTGAATACTTTGCACTATTCCTCCACCATTGCAAATTTCCCCACTGTGGGACTAATAAAGGAATATCTTATCTTATCTTATCTTAAGCGCAACAGGAATAATGGAGATAATTTAATTATTATTATTATTATTATTATTATTATTATTATTATTATTATTATTTTAGTTACTTTTTATTATTATTATTATTATTATTATTGTTAATAATTGCGAATTATTTTATTTATTTATTTTGTATTTTTCCTGCCAATCTACTGCTCCTGACTACAGTCCAGTAGGTGGCAATAAGCACCAAAGAAGAAGAAGAAGAAGAAGAAGAAGAAGATAAGAAGACCAATTCCTGCAGCGCCCCCCTGCGGCTGCAGGAGGAACAGCAGGTCTGGACTGTTGAAGGGACACCGGTGTGTTTGTGGTTCATCCATCTTCATCTTGGTCACCCTCCTCCTCCTCCTCCTCGGTTCAGCTAACAACAAACACTGTCTGAGTGGCTTTATTGAAGGTTAAAGGCTGTTTCTCGTTCGTCTGAATGGCGTCTAACGGTATGAAAAACATCTATTTGGTGCTTGAAGAACGATGGATGTTTGAACAGTGAAGGTTAAGATGTAACGTTACCTAGTAACGGTAGCTAGGTGACAAGACGACAGTCAGTGGTCAATGTTGGCTATTAGCTGCTAATCTGTTACTGCTTAAATGTGTTTTTATTTATATATATTACTCTGTTAAAATATAGAAGGGCCTCATAGCATCGCTTGGATCGGATCGGCTACCGTAAAGCTCAGTTATCTAAGGTTACCGGTATATTCAGTTAGCATTTAGCTTAGCGGCTACCTTGCTATCAGCTAGCAGGGTCGCTGGTGTTGTGCTAGTTTGGAGGCGAAACTCCTGTGCTTTTTTGACGAAAGCCGCTGCCGCCATTTTGGACTGAAAACGCTAACTAAAAAAAAGGCTTTTCTATTTTCTTTGTGTTTTTGTTATTTAAACTGTGTCAGTTGTTATTGTTTTATTTACAGTTGACGTGCATTAGGATGTGTTATGTTAGTGTATGATGAGTAGTGTGAATGTGTATTTTTTTATTATCACCATGTAAACTATGTGGACCCCAGGAAGAATAGCTGCTGCTATGCAAAAGCTAATGGGGATCTAAATAAACAAACAAAACAAACTATATTTAGAATATTGTATTGTTCAAAACAGAGACCATTTCGGTTGGACTTGACAATAGAATAGAAATAATTTAGTTTTACTTTTTGATTTGTTGTTAGTTAATGTGTCTGAATAATCCAACGAGGGATGGGTTATGTAAATAACCAGACATGATGATAAATTATTCATTCATTCATTCATTGTTCTTAGTCCTTTCCCAACACTGGTTAGATGTTAGTTTACTCTTGTCTTTTTCTTATTAACGAAACAAACACAACAAAATGGCATGTTTTAAAAGCTGCTTGTGTAACAACTACACAAATTATAGCTTCAGCTATAACTTTATTACAGTGCTGGTTAATTTCTCATCCCATTGTATTTGTATGTTAGAAGACGATGGTATTATTTGTTTATTTGTTTATTTATTTTGCACAATTTAAGACTACACAACATAACAAAAAAATTAATAAATAATATACAGTGCAGGAAGAGGCAAAAAACCCATTGGGCTTATCTGAAGCCTCCACCACAGACAAGATTAATATAAAGAAATAATATGACAAAATAATAATGGTTAGTGTTTGTGAGGAGGATATTGATTTAAATATCTACAAAGACTTCTGGGCAATCGAAACCAACATTATGAGTGGGAAAAAATAAAAAACATAAAAACAGATACATGGACAACATGGGGAAAAGCAATTACAAAACAGCTATTAAATGACCCTATAAGCGACTTTTGAAACATTTGACAGATGCACAGTTTATTGATAGATGTGAAATGCTACTCCATAATTTGGTTCCCCTAAATCTTATCGAAAATTGACCTCTACTAGTGAGGAATTTAGGAGGATGAAGATCTAGAGATTATTTTAATAATAACACACAGAACATGTCTTATATCATTTCTGTTGGGTTATATTGCAGCCCATATTTGCCTAACAGCAACCAGCATCCATACACTGATTAAATTATTTTTCATTAATGAATGCTTCGTAGCATTTGGATCAGCCCTACAAGTTCTATACTGTTAAAATCTTTCTTTTGATGTTAACACTCCATTTTGTTTACTCCATAGATTATTCCCAAACATCTGGCCAGGGGTAAGTAATAATCAGTCATAAACTTAGATATATCATACTCTCTATATAACACATCAATAGCTCCCTTCATTCTCATATAAACACCTAGAATAGAAATGTATATCATTTTTGGGGACATGAGAATCAGGTCCCAACATTTCTTTATGGTAAGAAAAGTATGAGAAACCATGAAATTAACAAATCATTTTATGAAATTTGTCTTGGAAAGTTATGGAAAAGTGCTTACTATCAATGCATACAATTTTTTAAGCGATGTATTGGTGTGTTAGCGTTTTGTTATTTTAACTTGTGGCAGCTATGGGTCCTATGGTGGAGGAGGTGGAGGTGGCGGTGCTAACCAGGGCTATGGTCAGTCTTCTGGCCAGAGCTACAGCCAGCAGAGCTACGGAGGCTACAACCAGAGCTCTGACAGCAGCCCCAGCTCCTACGGCCAGGGAGGATATGGCAGCTATGGTGGTCAATCCCAGTCAGGTAGAGGAAGTCTCACTAACTGTCACATACTACACAGTTTGCCAATCACACATTGTGGTGTAGCTCACTTTAACCCCTGTCTCCTCTCTTCTCCCTGTAGGATACGGTTCTCCACCCTCTAACCAGGGTGGTGGTGGTGGTGGTGGTGGTGGTTATAATCAGTCTTATAGCCCTGGAAGCTACAACAACAGCAACCAGCCCTCCAACATGAGTTACAACCAGCAGTCATCCTTCTCTGGGTACAGCCAGCAGCAGCAGCCTCCTCCTTCATCCTCCGCAGGGTAAGACGCCATCAGCTTCTGCTTCTGCACTTTATATTTGCCGACTTTTGCCCCATTTGGGCAGGAATAGAGATTATTGGAAGATAAAATATAAGCAATACTGCTTACGGCATTTTATTTGGTGCCTACTAGCTATGCTTCCCCCCAAATCTGGATGATTTGGATCATCAGTCGAGGACTCTCAGGTTCAAACCTCAAGTTGTCAGTCAAGTCATCTGCCGTTTGTCTGTCCCATTCTCGTGAATGCAATATCTCATGAACGCCTGGAGGGAATTTCTTCAAATTTGGCACAAACATCCACTTGGTCAAACTCACTGTGACCTCATAAAACAAGAATTCATACGCTAATTATCACAATTTCACACAAATGACTAACAGGATAAAATGATGACATTTTGGATACACATGGATGTAAACTGCAACTTGACAGGACTGGTTGGCGGAGGCATACAACCACAAGTTGACAATTCTAGTTTAACTGCATCATTGTACACATGGCAGGCTATATACTTTTACAAGTATCAGTATAGTTGTCTCAAAATGACCTAACTGTAATGGAGAAAAGGATGATTGAAAAGGAGCAGGTGGTTTAGACTGTAGGGTAACTGGGCAGTGACTATGAATAAAATAATATTTTTCTCCACTCAATATTTATTCATTCATTTTCCATCCCTCCTTGCACTTTTACACTCTTGCACTAATTGTATACTGTACTGTAACAGAACTCACCATATTAAAACCCTGTTAAATATAAAATTGTTGTTGTCATAGTACTGAAACGTCCTTTCTGGCATGTGAGTTTTCCAGGTGCACAACAGTCTGATATCTCTGTGGAACTGAAGGAAAAATGTGTCAATAGAGCTAAAAAAATCCCCATGAAGGTGATTCAAGAAAAGTTTGGTTTAGGTTCCTCTTCCAGCAAGCTCTGGTGCCACAGATGTGTAGCCTTGGTGGAGGTGTTTTCTAGCTCTTTAATGCTCCTCTTCTCCCAACCGTCACCAGCTATGAAGGTAACTCGCAGGCTTCTGGCTACAACCAGCCACCGAGCGGTGGACAGAGTGGAGGTGGTTACGGCAGCAGTGGAGGTCCGACTGGTGGCTATGGGGCCAGCGGGGGCCACCAACAGCCATCCCAACATGGAGGAGGTCATTATAACCAGCCTCCGAGTTACAGCTCCCCCCCTCCACAGAGCTACAGCCAGCAGAGCCAGTATGGTCAAGGTGGAGGTAAGGGAGGGGTTTATATGAACCTTTTTAATATGTTTTGTTCATTTTTCCGAGTGAAATTAAGTTAACATGAATACAACAGGGAATAAAGTTGTATATTACATACTTATGGATAATCCCCAGACCTCCTCTAACAGCTGTCATAGGGACTATTTCTTTAGTTGAAGAGTAGCTCCAAAGAAAACGGTTTACAGTGAGATCTATGGGGTTTTCAGCACTTTGTGCACCTCAAATTCCATTAACCTCCACATACACTGTGTCTACAGTGTACCATAGCCACACTGTTTTCTAGAGTGACTTGGAAACAAATAAATCAAAAAGACAATGCTATTACACAGTTGCATAATATGGTGTTGGCATTCAGAGTGTGTGAAGCGCTCTCAAATGGGTAAATCTGTTGAGGTCTGATTGTCAAAACTCTCTCTCAGAATATGGAGACGAAAGCCCACCATTGAGCGGAGGAGGAGGAGGAGGAGGAGGTTACGGCGCCCCCCCCGATGGAGGTTACGGAGGTCAGGATGGCCGCGGTGGCAGGGGCCGTGGGGGCGGATTTGGGGGTCGCGGTGGTGGTGGATATGATCGTGGTTTTGACCGAGGTGGCCGAGGTGGACCAAGAGGAAGAGGAGGCATGGGGTGAGTGTTTCAAAATCATCCAGTGTCCATGTTGTCAGTCCTGTCTTAGGTCTCCTGGCACACTGAATGTGAGTACAGTGATGCATGTAAATGTTTCCTCACCTGCAGTTACATGTGGAACTGTGTAGAGGGAAATGAAATAGGAGATTGAGCACTGATCCACATTTGTAGGTACATGTTAAAGCAATTGAGAGGTGCTAGAGTCTCAGGGATTCCTAAATTGCCACAAAGCAACTGCTACGTTCACAGTCTGCGGTGACGACTGCACAAATCCTGGTTTGTTGTCAGAGCCGCATGCACCTTTCTTAGGTGAACACATACATATTAAACGTTCATCTGTGTTTCACAGCACCTCCCCGAGTTAAACTGAGGACAGAGACAGTCTGAGTCCTGTGCTGCAACTCTGGGCAATAACACAAAATTGGTTTTGATCCATTACCAAATAATACCAGGGCAAGAATCACTAATATTGATCCCATACTTTTTCCTCTGTTAATTACTTAATCAGAAATCGCTGCATGCATGCACACAACAGCAGCAGAGAAGCAGAGTGCATGCACTGAGAAGAGGGTTCATGTGTCCAGAACGTGATCCAACGTGAGACAGATCAGTTTTTGTTGCTAATATTGTTTTTTAAAACTCAAAACAGGACTTAGTTTTGGTGGTATGGTATCGATCCGCTCACCTGACACGACCCCATCATTGCTTGGATGCTGTGGTGGGGAGTTATGGTAGAAACCAATACCACAATATTAATAAGAATCGTTTTCTTATATAATATGTACAGTGTAAAGAAAAAAGTAATTGATGTTTCATGCAACAAACTGTTCTCCCCTGTTATGCATTTAATCAGAAAAAACCTCTTCATGTGTGTGAAGCAGAATCTTCAGTAACTCAATTGGGTTTTATAATTACGATTTGCTTTAAATTTATGGTTCATTTAAACAACAGAACTTTGTAAAACAATAGCACAATATAATCATATCATCATGATGATGATACCACAGAACGTATTGCCCAGCCTACTGGATGCAACACACATTAAACCTGAGAAAAACATCTCGACGTTTACATCTCTGATGTGTTTGATCAGAAAACATAAAATGCCCAGAGCTCACAAAAGGAAACTGTACATGTTCAAAACATGAAGGTAGTGTTTGAAATGGCGAGTTGAGCTTGTAAACTGGGTGACATCATATCATACAGGGGTTTGGATATAAGGTCCTTGTGGCTGAATGCTGGTCAGAAAACATTATGATTATTACCACCAAAAGCAAGAGGGCACTTGTGTGACGTTACAATGAACATGCTTTTGACTCATATGAAGCATTAATGATGGATCCTTGAATGAAAATGCTGCAACATGAACAAGAATAAATCACTGCGGTGGGTCTGGCTGGCCATGGCTAACAGAAACAGTGATACATGCAAACTTAAAATTTGTTTGAAATCTTACAAATGACAGTTTTGTTATGAAACATGACCCCTCCCTCACCGTCACTCATTTGAGAAAAGGCCCTTGTTTCAGTGATACTTTACATACAGCAGAAAGCGAAAATGTGGGAAGGAATGAAGGAAAAGCTCAAATTTAACCATAAACAGACGATAAACTACAACTCCTTTAAGTTACATTTTTAAATATCAACAGCACAAATATAAAGCTTTTAATAGCAAACATCTGCACAACCAGATCAGTGTCTCATTGTGAAAGTTTTATAAGAAGAGACAACAGCAGCTAACAAACAAACCCTATTTAAACTGAAATGCAACATGTTACCATATGCTGGTTTTTCATGGTGATTTGGCCGTATATATGGTGCTTGGTGCTGCTGCTGAAGTTACCTACAGCTATAACATCTTCATCTTGATAGTGGTTTTGTTGCCTTTTTTACATGACTGTAACAAAAAAAAACCTACAGCAGACTCTCCACTGCCAGTAGGATGATCCAAACAACAATAATGGTGCTCTCAACTAAGATATTTTAAAAGGACAACATTTCTGGTCCCAAACTTTCCATTATTATTACAGAAATGATGGTATGATCACATTCAAACTCAGCATTGCATGAAAGCCAAGTTATAAACAACAGCAATACTGCGACACTAAACTGAACTTATCTTTAAAATCTGCACTTTTCTACTGCGAGGAAGTTCTGTTAAACACAAAAAAGGAAAACTAAACATGTAGCATTGAACACAGGTCGATAATGAATATGGGTCGTGTCTTGAAGGTAAACCACAAATTGTGAAATCTGGCAAAAACTTGCAAAAATTCTCGCTGCCCAACGACCTATCCTAACCTTAACCTCTCGAGGTCAATGCCTAACCCTAACCCTCCTTCGAGAGTTTCCCAACTCATGGGATACCTTCAAGACACAACCATAAATTTGTGGTGGTTTGTGTGTAGCTCAGAAATGCAACACTTGAGCTACTGTCCAATTAGAGAAGCAGTTTGTCATTTGTTATAATTAGGGCTATCAAAGTTAACGCATTAACGCAAATTTATTTTAACGACACTAATTTATATAAAGAAGTTGTAGCGGGCTCAGTTTTAAAGCTAGAGTAAAGATACTGGTATCATATGAAACTAGAAAACCTAACGAATCCATTGGTACCAACCGCTTTATACTTGTCACGAAGGATATGATAATCACATGCAGTTTGGGGCAAGTCATAGTCAAGTCAGCACACTGACACACTGACAGCTGTTGTTGTCTGTTGGGCTTGAGTTTGCCATGTTATGATTTGAGCATATTTTTTATGCTAAATGCAGTACCTGTGAGGGTTTCTGGACAATATTTGTCATTGTTTTGTGCTGTTAACTGATTTCCAATAATAAATATTTACATGCATTTGCATAAAGCAAGCATATTTGTCCACTCCTATGTTGATAAGAGTATCAAATACTTGACAAATCTCCCTCTAAGGTACATTTTGAACAGATAAAATATGTGTGATTTATCGTGATTAAATATTTCAATCGATTGAAAGCCCAAATTATAATCAGTTTAGTAAACAGGCTGCTCTTCAAACTGTATTTTCTGTGCGAACAGTGAGAACGCTATAAATGTTATAAAAATCTAAATTATGGGTTGGGTCAAACATATATAAACTATACAAGCTAGAACAGAGACAAATCCCAACGATTTTACAACAATAGTGAAGCTATGAAGCAGAAACTGGTAAGTTGATGTTTTTGTTATAGAGGTTGGTTGCACAATATTTCATGTACTTCCTTGTAACCTCATGATGTTGGTGATGAACTCACAGACAAAATAGTCTGCCATTTCATTATATGTTCTCTCACCCATCATGGACTACAGTGTATCTCCTTCCCCGCCATTACAATATGTGGAAGTCAATCCCCAATGCGTCATCACAGTTTCCTTTAAGTAGGCAGATGGCACTGAGCACTAATCAGCTGATATCCTCCTGTGTTGTTCAACAAAAGCATTGTTAAATGATTAGATATTTTCATCTTTATGTATTGAAGAGTTTAAATGGTTTTTGAGTGATCTCGGTTCAAGATTTGAGAATGGAGGAACATGTAGGTGTGAGTTAAAAAAGCGACTGGTGTTTGTGTCTTACCACACCTCCGTTATTTCACACTAGATGTGACATCTTGGTATAATGAAGTGTCTGTACTGTTTATAAAAGGCACAAACTATTAAGTATTTAAATGTAAACTAAAGGCAGAGCAATACCTCTAACGGTATGTTCACACCAAATGCAAAACAAATTTGTTTGTGCGGCGCGATTACATACAAAGTCAATGCAAAGACGTGCCGGGCAACGCAAATAATTTAGTTTACTAAATAATTAATGAAATTGCTCCACTCGTGTGAGAAACTCGGTTGAAGCTGTGTCGCGAAAGCCTATCATTGTTGAGCGTCTTCGACGTTGTTGAATCGGAAATTGAGGAAAAGAATATTGTTGCCATCTGTGGGCACCAACAGCTCTATATATAGTGTATATATATATATATATATACTGTAGTATAAATGTATGTTTATAAACAATAACATCGCTGCCGTATTTATGCCTAATTTAGATGGCGTTATTTTGAGTGTTGATGGAGCTGCTACAATATTATCATAGCCTAGCACTGATCAATCCGAATTCCATTCAAAAAACAAGCATTTTAAAAGCATGAATTCAGACTTTTTACAAATCGGTATCATGATTTAGTTATTGCGGCATCCATTTAATCCATTTATTGCAATTAAATCACAGCAAAATGTATTTTGGGTTCGCACCGCTGTAGTAAACCAGATTAATGGTGGAAAGAAACATTGTTGGTATCTACATGGAGGGAAGCCCTTCCTCAACGTGAATAAACACAAAAGATCCCATGGTCAAACTCACGCAAGTAACGCAAGGTGAAAATTCACTTCACGTTTGGTGTGAACACAGCATAAGAGAGACAAATTTGCCCAAAACACAATGAATTATTTGATAATTTAGATTTTAACCCTATGCATTTAAAGTTGGCCAGTAAGCCAATATGGCGTTTGGTCTGCAGCAACTTGCAAATGGCAAGTAAAGTGTGGCTTTCACTCTGCCCACACACTAAACATTACCATCACCTGCCTTTCTCACTTGTTACCACCACCTTCCCAACCAGCCCCCCCACTGTGTCATGCTCTGCTTTAATCAATCTTTGAATCTTCTCCTAGGCTTTTACCTTCTCTCCAGGCTGGCTTTCTGCTCTTAAGCCATCATTTGGGAAATTGTGAAAAGGGGGAAGTCTACAGACAGTTAATAGTCTTCTTGTAGTTAGAGGAAAGTGATTGAAAAAACAAATAATTTGGGAGATCATGAGAAAATACTCAAAGAACACTTGTTTTGGGATTTGCTGCAAGAGTAAAGGTTGTCTGAGACCTAAAAAATACCCAACACCCATCCAGGGATCAAAGGTGTTAATGTTTGGGTTGGTTAATTTACACAATACTAAGTTATATGATGAAATAAAATGGGTGCACACAAGTCACTTAAAGACTTGATAGAACTTCAGGGTAAAAAAATGGCAAATTTCAGCTGCTTGTGAACATAAAATGACAAGGTCTTTAAACTGGCCTCTTGTCCTCGAGGTATATTCAAGAGACTCTGAACAAGATTAAATAGGGGTCCAGTAGGACAAGTGCCAACTGAAGAGGGGTGGGTTTAAGTGAGAGACTGTGACAGTGAAGGTTACCCACAACCCATTGAGAGAAATCGCTGTCAGCACCAGCCTTCAATGCGTGTCGTTTCTCTCTTCCTCATCATCAGAATGGGCGATCGTGGAGGATTCAATAAGTTTGGTGGTAAGTGACAAAAAAAAAACACTTGAGTAAAAAGGTTTGTTGAGTTTGAGGAGTCAAAGCTAAAAGGAGGGGAGATCAGTACACTTAAAGCATGAAGCGGGTGTGTGGTTTTTGAAGTATTCAAAGTACTTGGAGATGTAAAATTTATACTACTGCACCGATTATGCAGAGAAAAACGTGATTATGTGTAGTACGGTTGGCCGATTGGACGAATATATCAGCTATCGGTTGTTGTTGTTTTTGAGCAATTTTTGTAATTTTATTTTGCTAATTTAATGGTCTGGCTCCTCGAGAATTCAACTCGGTAAATAATGAACCTGTAAGGCTAAGTGTCCATATGCCATTTTTTTGTAATTGTTCCCAATGAGGAGAGAGTGCATGCGGCCGTCTAGAGCAAAAGCGCTGTACCACATAGATATAAAACAGCTATATTTAGCATCTTTATCAGAGCGCTCTGAGTGCTTCTAGTTGAAAATCTCTGAACTTTCCAGAAAGACGCTGGGAAGCGCTTCATCCAAAAAGTGCTCCCTAGAGGCCTGCCAGCGCCTTCCTGCTGATCACATTCACACAGTTACACATTCATACATGGAAGCTGCCCAGTACAACCACAGTCTGATCTGCTGGCCACTGAGCAGCTCCAGTTGGGGTTAAGGGCCTTGCTCAAGGGCACCTCAGTGGTGGTAATGAGGGAGGGGCACTTTCCCCACCCAAATTTATCCTGCCGGTCCGAGAGGATTGAACCGGTCACAAGCTCGCTTCTCTAACCTTTAGGCCACCACTGCCCAATTTAATAGCATAGTTGCAGCATGTTATCCCCAGCTGCTTGTTCATCTGGAGGCTGCAGGCGGAGGCGTCCTTAATTTGACGCCATCTGACTCTTTTTCAAATAGTGTCGAACAGCTGTGCAGCTTATTGTTTAGCAAAGATCTCAAGGTGATTTATTTTGTTTAATTGAAGAAGATTAGTGCCATTAGGCTGTAATGTTTCAGTAAAATTAGATTTCACATTAAAGACCGCGCATGTCAGCGAGACTCCCCTGACCCCTGCGCGTGACGCACACACACACACACACACCTGCGCGAATAGCAGTCACGGTTGTCAGGCTGACGGTGGCCGGTTGGAAAATTGGAACATATCGCCTAACCCTAATGTGCAGCATATTTCCAACTGTTGGAAAAACATGAATATGACAGGGGAGGTTAAACTTATTATTAAGACTTTCATGTTATTTCAACTTTAGACTATGCTACACAAGGTAGAGTGTGATGCATAATGTTTCCCATAGCACGGCCTCACAGGTAAGAACCCCCAGTGTGCTCAGGTGTGGATTATAATCTCAGGTACTGTAAGTGAACTCATACTCAGTGATTGGAAATGTCCAGCAGAGGGAGTTAAATGGTACATTATGGCTTTACATGTAGTTCTTCTGCTACTCCATGTTGCATCTTGGAATATTGCTGGTGTTTGAATCTGATTAACGGGTGTTACAACGTATGCGGTCTTCTCTGAGTCATTAAACCTGCGGGATTTGATGGGGTAGTGTGTCAAAATCAACAAAAGAGACGTGATACGAAAAGTATGAACAGGTTTGACGTCATGATTCAGATTTTGCAAACATGATGCAGGTTGTTTGACACACATGAAATAACATTTATGGAAACTTTGCCTCATACCAGCGTGACTGTGAAACTTGTAGAAGGGAGCTTTCAGTTCTACTTTCCAGAGATGAGAGTTGAATGGTAAAAACTGGTTTCATTGCACAACTGTGGACCGTTCGCAAGTACGAGTAACTTGATATGGTATACATTGTGCTGTAAATGGAAGGACTGTTTGTGGTTTCTCAATAATGTGGTAATCCATATGGAACAATAGACCAGTCGGTAATAAAGCTTCGATCACAACTCCCTCTATTGTATAAACCACATCTACAGGTTCTTAATCACACATTAGTATGATTGTGTGTTATAGGATTGTTGGAGAGTTTGTGTTTGTGTGTTTGTGTTTTATTATAAAGAAGAAGAGTTGATGCAGGTGCTCTAGTGTTGTCAGTGACATCTACAGTACAATAGTTATGTTCATGGTGATAACATGAAGTGTTTCACTATCAAAAGTACAATGCCGTTTGCCAAAGGCAGTGTGTTTTGTATGTTTTACTTAGAATATCCAAGTAATATACTATAGTAATCAATAATGGTAATAATTCTTGTAGTTAAAGTGCAGCAGGGTCCAGTGTTGGAAACAAAATCTGTGCAGTTGCAATTATAAACTGCACCAGCAATGTTGATTCAAAGGTTGTATTTGTTACGTACACAAACAGTATGTGTAGCGAATAAGAATGAGAAAAAAAAGAAATATAAACAATACAAATCCAACTATACAATAACATTTAATTTAAGTATTAAATGTTTGTACAGTATATTAACCTGGTGTTTAGGTGGGCTGAGCAGTTTTCTCAGTGTATAAAAATGTGAACAGTACACACAGTATGTCTCAGTTGTAAGGCAAACTGTACCACAGGATTCACAGAGGTCAATGTGCCGGACGAGGCGGAGGACATACAGAGGTCAGAGGTCAGAGTCCTGATGGTCTGAGGAAAGTAGATTTCTCTGAGTCTCTCTTTGTTGGACTCGTGGCTACAGAGGAGTTTACCTGAGTGTAGAAGCTGGAATAGTTTATTGCTTGGTGTAGTTCTGCACCATCTGGTGTCCTGAAGTGGGGAGTGTAGATCCGAGGGACCATCACTATCTGCTCTGAGCAGAGCAGTACCCAGACCAGCTGGTGCTGGCTCCTGGTAGGATGCTTTCCACTGCACCAGGGCAGGCTGTTCTCATACACTGTTCGTAGCTATGAAAAATAAATGCACTGTATTTCATATATATATTCCACGAAATCAATTCGTATGTCCTTCCATCTATTATCTGTAACCGCTTATCCTATTCAGGGTTGCGGGGGGCTGGAGCTGACCCAGCTGACATTGGGTGAAGGCGGGGTACACCCTGGACAGGTTGCCAGACTATCACAGGGCTGACACATAGAGACAGACAACCATTCACGCTCACATTCACACCTACTGTTGACCTATTTAGAGTCAACAGTTACCTAACCTGTATGTCTTTGGAATGTGGGAGGAAGTCGGAGAATCCGGAAAATCAATGCTTATGTAATTATGGACAAGGAAGTATAGAGAGTGGTGAACGCCGCGTTGGGAGGAGGTCGGGGTGGATGGGTAGGTCAAAAAACACCGGAAACCCAGGAGTCCGCTGTTAGTGTCCCGTGTGAAACCAGAAGTCAACATTGATTTATTTGTCACGTAACTTCCGTACTGAAGTTACGTCACTTCGGTTGGTATTTTAACCTAAACCACAATCTTTTCCTAAACCTAACCAGGTAGTTTTTGTCACGGAACTTCCGTACTCAAGTTACGCCACTATGCGTGGTCGTAACCATGGTCTTTTCGTTGATCAGGGGGAGGCCTTTAGGACCCCCCAGAGAGCCTCTTATTACTTCAGCTGATCTTACCTTTCAAAATAACATGATCTCACAAAACATCAGTAATAAAAAGCTACAACGAAACAGAAATAAAGACATGTTGCTTGTAAGAGTTAGTGCAGTGCCCGTTCGGCCGATTGCTTGGCCTGTGGCGCTCATCCTAACAACTTCACACTCGACACTGCGTTTCCATGGGTCCTCAGCAATACACCTGCCAAGTGTGAAGTCGACAGTTAGATAAAAATACTTTATAGCAACACTTTTTGAGTTTGTAGTTGCAGTTTAAAGTATTTGTTCAACTTATGGGTAGATACCATTGTAATGAACACGTAATAAATAGATAGATTGTTGATTTGAAAAAATAATTGTCCTTTACAATTCTTTAAAAATCAATACAAAGTCATTAGAAAGAATCGATTTCTGTATCTCTAAGTAGTCAGACTGTATATTTAATGTACAGTTGTTGTTCATGAAATTCATTTATCAATCACTCGTCCCAAGTGAGATTGAGACTTGAAATCTGGAGCTTTACTTTTGATACCTGTACAAATTAGTCATGGTGACACAGCATTATCATGGAAAAGGTGTGTCTTTTAGAAGGAATGCTTCTTTTGTAAACAATAATGAGTCATCCATCCATCATGCCAAGAATAGTGCAGCGTGGGTAGTTTACTGAGGGACATTCATTAAAGTAACATCAACAGTATCATCTGTCATCAGTTTCCTGGTTTCACAGTCAATTCTTGCCAGATTTTAAGAGGTTCAAACGTTGTGTTGGTAGAAGGGGTTTGGCTCTGGCTTCTTATCACAATGCAAAGTTTGTTTTAAAGTTTTTAGATCCAGAAGTTCTATTAAGTCAAACTGCCAATGACGCAGACGTCAGTCCATCCTCCGAAAGGTGACAGAACTTATACCACCGATGAACTTCTTAAGGTGTTTCAGTTAACCTCTGAAAACTTCTACATTGGAAGTTGGTTTTATGAATGGGTAAAGAGATGTACTAAATAACAAAACGCTTTGAAATTGGTCTCAGAATGACCAACATGGTGTTCTTCTTACTTTCAAGATTTATGTCGGGGCAATTCCTGAGAATCCTTTGTTTAGTTGTGTGGAAAATAAAGTAGACAAAGGAATGAATGATTGAATAACATGGATTACCGTGTCAGGTGAAGGTGTACATACTCAAAAAAGGGATTGTGTTGCAATATGATGGACGTGGTTCAAAGAGTTGGTACTGTCTGTGTGAAAGGAAATGATTTATAGTGTGTCAAGAAATGCATCAACACAAATGCATTGATTTATATTTTAAATATCAAATCCCAGAGCCCAACCTGAGTGGCTCTGCATGACGTGTCAGAGATTTACACATGGCTGTGTTTACTTGTTGGATCAACACACAACCAAACCAATGAAATGGTAATACTGTGAGAAGTATGGTGGTTCTTCTGATGCACAAAATCAACTTGAAGGCAGTATCTCAATGTGTGCAATCTGGTTTGTGGGACTTCAAGATAACTTCAGCTACTTATTGTCCTCTGAGTACAAGTGCTGTGTGGTAATCCTGAAAGAAGGTGTGAAATAAGGGCACCGTTGAAAGAAAGGATGGTAAAATACGCGTTTTGTTGATGACAAATATGCAGGCTGACATGGTGAGCTCCTTAGATCATATCTCCACATACCGAGTGGCTAGAAGCTCGATACTGGAACTGTTGTGGTGGGAACGAGGAGATATAAAGAATGTGTTTATGTGGTTCATCACTTGTTCTTTTCCACAATTAATTTGAGTTTTTTTGCCCTCTCAAGGACCAAGAGACCCGGGCCATGGACATGGAGGACCCGACTTCAGTAAGTTTTGTATTGTTTAAGACCTGACACTTTGTCTACATTTTACAGCCATTCATGTGACTTAAACTAGTGCAGCTGTCTAAAAGGGATTTTTTTAATTTATTTTTTGTCAAGATCTGTTTTATTGAAAGATGCTTAATTTATAGTGTGAGATATGTAAGATACATAAACATCCATTCATGCATGAGAAAATAGATTTAAAAGAAAAGAAAAAGGACAAATACACACGTGTGTACAGATGCACTCAAATGTACTTTAAAAGGTTACTTATAAACATAATAGTGATACTTAAAGGTCTTAAAGTCTGCTGCTAAAGTCTGCTGGATGTGTAGATACAGTAGGTGATTGTTTGCTAAGATGATGATATTCAGATGTTTTCTGCTTGTTACACAATAAACACCAGTTAATGCTGCTTTAATCAGTCAGTTATTGTAGGTCAGAGACTGAGTGATATATGAACATTTAAAGGGGTGAGACGTTCACCGTCCTGTTAGCGTCTTGCTGCTTTCTTAACATCTTCTCCTGTTATCTTCCAACAGTGCCAGACCAGGATAACTCTGATAATAACACCATCTTCGTACAAGGCCTGGGAGACGACTACACTGTTGAATCAGTGGCAGACTTTTTTAAGCAGATTGGGATCATTAAGGTGGCTCACAGAACACTGCCTCTATTAATTTATGTGTTGTGCTTTTGGGTAACAAACTGTAGAATGAGATATGGGGGCCCTTCAGTGGCAGAAGTGATAAAGGAGCCTTGGTCCTGGGATCAATGTCAATTTGCTTTTCAAAATTAGAAACTTTTTTATCAACATTTGATGTTGATTTTGGATACATTTGAAAAGTAGAAGTACAAACCAACAAACAAAAGAACTTCTTAAAATAAAAGCTCAAATTGCAGCACAATTATTTACTGATTCAGGTCTTTAAAGGGGCGCTATGTAAGAATCAGAAATCGCTTGTTAACAGTGACACCTGTGGCCGTTAAGTCAACAACAGTCAGCGTCTTGTTGCTCACGCTTGTGCTCGCACTATGTAGACGCGAGCGAGCATCGGTCAAAACAGTGAGGCGACACACACAAGACTGAATGTGATTGACAGGCATCATGTTGATAAGCGTTAGCAACATTAGCAGCTAAAAGCACAATATCACTATATATTTCACATGCTTGGCAGTAATGTTAGCTTACGAAACGAAGGTCCCTCCATGAATCGATGTTGATACTAGTGTTAACTTTTCCTGCTTCAGCCTCCCGACCGTGGTCAGAAGGAACAGGGGAGACATCGTAGTTTTGGTCTCCTGGGCCGGAGTCGATAACGTTACTTTACCCGGAGTTAACCCCCGTCACTCCACTCAGCAGCAGGAAACAAGACACGTAAAACCTCTGTTGGTCTTGAGGAGCTGCAGCATTTATTTTTGCGCTAACTGCAACTTCCACTGTACATTTCCTGAAAGCTAAACTAACTCTCTTCTGCGCCACTGCTACCTCGTTTTCGCACACACTCGACACCGATTTATATGTGTAAAAACCTAAATTCACATAAACTTTGAGAATGAATACATCCAGGAAAAGGGTTGTGTCTTGAAACTGAGCAAATTCAATTTCAAAACGTGATGTAAAATTTCAACTTCTGAAGAACAAATTCAGTTTTTCTACAATTAAATTCACGACTGTTCCTCCTGACACAAATATTTGACACTTTTTTTGCAACTGGATAATTTATTGTTGTCTCTAAATTGCTATCATATGACTTAATTCAATCACTGCATTGTCCCCGTGTCCTTCATCCTCGCAGATCAACAAGAAGACAGGCCTGCCGATGATCAACCTGTACACAGACAGAGAGACAGGGAAGCTAAAGGGGGAGGCCACAGTGTCCTTCGATGATCCCCCCTCAGCTAAAGCTGCCATCGACTGGTTTGATGGTGAGTTGTTCGTCTTCATCAAGCTTCGGCTCACTCATAACTATTAATGTTCGCTCCCTGACTGCTTCAAAAAGTCAGACAGACAGCATTATATATTCAACAAGATTGGAGTTGAGGGGAGTAATGGAGGAAGTGTATTCAGAGTGTGGAACATACTGAGCATTGGGATGGACTGGGCTACATGAGTGGTTTGAAAAGTTTAGTTTAGGACGTTTTTATACTATTTTCTCCACCTTAGAAACTGATTGGAATTTGTTACAACTGACATGAATTTACTCTCATGTTTCTGTTTTTCTTGTGTTAAATTCTGTGCTTGTTCTTAATCCATTTTGTGATTCAAAGCACATTTATGTTATTTATTTGTTTGTTTATTTATTTATTTATTGCCTCGGCTCCTTATGACCTTTTGGTGTCTGTCTTTCCTCCACAGGTAAAGACTTCAATGGAAATCCTATCAAGGTGTCTTTTGCCACCCGCAGAGCTGACTTTGGAGGCCGAGGCGGTATGAGGGGAAGCAGAGGACGAGGAGGTGAGCCCGTTTTTTAAACTTAAATTTGTTTTTTGAAGGTTGGCGTTTTGTAACAGCAGCAGGGTCCCAGTCTTAAAACATCTTAAATTTAGCTTTTGATATTCAAGGTCTAAAAAGTTATTACATTTGATCTGGGGCAGAATGAATAATGAGTGTGTCTATTTTTTGTTCAGCTTAAGGTTTTATTTTACCAGTATTTTATATCTCATAACAATGACCTTTTCCGCAACATCCAATACCTATTTGTTGATTTATTTATGTATTTATTTTTTATTAATTTTGTAATTTATTTTGTATGTATTTTGTATATATTTATTTTATTTATTTTTATTTTTTTTTATCTATTTTTTGTTTATTTTATGTATTATTTTAAATTTATGTATTTATGCATGATTTTCCCTTTGCTTTTCACCCTTTGCCCAGTTGTCATAGAACTGTAGATGTTCAAGTTTCCATCTTTCTAAGCACATTAAGGACTTCTCGTCTATGTTGGCTTCAAGTCTCAGTCTGTAATAAAACTTTTCTCTTAGTGATATTTCTACGTTTGCTGTCACAAGTCTGTCTTATAATCACACATTAAGTTTATTTAACAGCTGAAAGTATGAAGGATAAAGAAGCAGCTTCACTAATTTAACACAAACACCTGCCAACTGCTGGGAAGGAATCACCGTAGTGTTACACTGACAGAAGATCTGACTGATTTGGTTCTGATAGGGCCGATGGGTCGTGGTGGATTTGGAGGTGGTCGAGGTGGAGGTTTCCAAGGAGGCAATGGAGGCAATGGAGGCAATGGGGGCGGTGGAGCAGGAGGAGGAGGAGGAGGAGGAGGAGGTGGAGGAGGTGGAGGAGGAGGAGGAGGAGGAGGAGGAGGACAACAGAGAGCCGGAGACTGGAAGTGTTCAAACCCGTGAGTCAGGATTTAGTGATTCCATTTATCTCTTCTAAAAGGATCTAGACAGACAGCTTTTATACTACAAAATAGTGTTTTTAAAAGTGTTGACTTTTTGTTCAAGGATCTCAATGAAATTTCAGCTTTTACTGACATGACAGAAATATAAATATAATGTTATATATTTGTCTTCAGCAATTGTGGCAACCTGAACTTCTCGTGGCGTAATGAGTGTAACCAGTGCAAGGCCCCGAAACCAGAGGACGCTGGAGGGATGTCCCCGATGGAGAGAGGTGAGACTGCTGCAGTCTTTATATTGTAGTCTGTTATTGGAGTTAGATATTAATAATGTTGTTAACTTGAAGACAATATGTTTTTATGCCTCGGCGCCGGCAACAGCCACCATGACCGGAGGCATTATATTTTCAGGTTGTCCGTACTTACGTCAGTCCGTCCCATTCTCGTGAACACGATATCTCAGTTATGACAATTTCAAACAAATGTCTAACAGGATAAAATGATGTAGTGATGACATTTTGGACAGACATGGATGTAAACTGCAACTGGTTGGAGGAGGCATACAACCACAAAGTGGTAATTCTAGTCTATTAAAGTTGTAGGAGGTATTTATTTGTTGTTAGTATTTAGTTGTTGTTTTACTAATAATAAGTAGTTGTTTGATTTATTATTCTCGATGTTTACTTTATTTAGAATACATTTTTGATCATGTTTTCTTTAGTTATTTGTTTAGTTTAACTATTTTCTTGTTTAGTATATTTAGTTTTTTGCGTAATTAGTATTTTGTTTTCTTTTGTTCATGAATTGGGTAAAACTGTGGAAACTCGTGCTTATATAGGTATGTAGGCAGATATAGGACCAGCATGCACCTGGGTGGGCTTATGGTTTTTTACCAGAACAAGAGAGACAGCGACATCCATGTTTTCTTTGTGCTTCATTTGCTTGCTTTAATTTGGATAAATAAATCATTAGAAACACATACATTTTGCATGGATAATGGACTCTTTTGCCTGCGTAATCCACATACCCATGGTGCGTCAGTGGCCCTTTGAGTGAAGTTTGATTTAAATTTTTTACGACAAATGGCCACCACAGAAGTGTTAATTCATCCAAATTACATAAAAAACAACATTTTTACTTCTGACGTTGTCTGGTTGTCCAGATATTTTTGGCTTCATTTGTCCAGGTTTTGAGAGTTTTCATTGGAACTACTTTCTACTGGAGAAATAGTCCCTATATCAAAGCAGTTTACTGCACTTTCTCTGATATTAATGATTGGATTACTAGTTGGATAACTATAAAGGCTAAATCCGTTAAACAGGAGTCATTTTACTTTGTTGTTTCTTTTATAACTTTTTATTACACAGCTTTATTGAATACTTGATTCTGATTGGTAAATCACGGCATTCTACGGTCTGTTATTTCTTTATAGCAGTTGCTATGTATAACAGACCGTTGCTATGTATAACAGACTATTATTATGTTGCTATGGATGCAGTTCTGATGTCGGACTCTGGTGGACCGTTTTTGTGTGAAATTATTGATTTCTTAAGTAGCTGTGTAATAAGCGGGATAATGTAACTACTGTACATTATCCTTTACATGACTGGCTCACTCACACTTAACCCCACAGGGTCACACGACTGACTCTGTAGTGTAACCTCTCACTTTGTTGTAGTAAAGGTGACGCTTTCTGTCAGCAAATTGTCAACAAACTACTTGTTCTGTTGTCAGGAGGTTTCGGAGGAGGAGAGCGCAGAGGGGGGTTTGAGCGGGGCGGCTTCAGGGGCCGAGGTGGCGACCGCGGGGGCTTCAGAGGGGGCAGAGGAGGCGACCGCGGAGGTGACCGCGGAGGATATGGCCCCGGAAAGATGGACGCAAGGTCAGATACTCTGAAACAAATGACTTTCATTAAGTGTTTCAACATCAAAGGTACATCATAAATGCACACTAATATTCCACCATTATTTCTATTATGATATAGTGAATTTGATATGGGTCATTTAAACAGCATATTCCATTTGGATATTCTGAATTAGGCCTCATTCCGGTTGCATCATTTTCCGATTAAAGCCCCAGACACACCAAGCCGGCATCAAAGAATTAGCGGCGATTAAGGCCGACTGTTGCGCCGCCTTTGTCTTGGCTGACAAGTTGCACTCGAACACACCGCAAAGACTACAGCCGACGGCCAGTTAGCACGTTCTGCGCCTGTGTGAGAGGAAATAACTCTCAACACCAGCAGGCGGCGGTAGTCTGTATTCGTCATTCAAAAAGGGAAACCGAAAGACCGAGGACGGCGGATATACTGTACAAGCCGTTGTTGTGATACGTACATGAAACAAAGCGGCGTTTGCCGACTATTTTCACACAACTCTCACTCACCACTTAGCTTCATTCCAGATGGCCATGTTGTTGTGATGAAAAATGAGAAGAGCCTTCTGTGTGTCCTCTTGACTTTACTCGTTGGTTTGCTTTCCTCACTTCCGTTTCTCTTCTCGTGCACTGATTCGTTTAAGCTGAACAGCCAATCAGAGTGATTTCTCGCACCGACGAGCTCCGCCATCTATTCAACATGCTAAATTGGCCGAAAAGCCTCCGACACGGGCAGACTAGAGCCGACGGTGCGGGACACACCAAAAAAACTAGGCCGACAGACGCTCACCGACGGCCCCAAACTGTCCACAGCTGATCGTCAGCTTGGTGTGTCGGGGCCTTAAGACTGAGCTAACAAGCTGTCCGTTAGAAAGCTCTTCAGTAACACTTTATTGAATTAAATTATGTAGAATGCTGAGAAATAATTGGGGAGAAAACGGCCCAGTACAGAGAAAATAGAAAGTAACCCAGAGAGCTGAAAGTGTTTCCACTGTGTTGATTTTTAAATAAATCCATCACGAGAGTATTTCTGCATGATGATTCTGTCACATTAATGAAGGTTTGAATACTCCTTCCACCGCTGTGAGGATGTGACTGGATGTTTGTTCTGTATATCAACATATCGTTTGTGTAAAACCCTCACTGTTCAAACACACACGCACACACACACACACACACGCACTTGTTGACCCTGCAGTCGTTGCTCATTGGTTGCTGATGATGTAATCAGTGTGTTTTAATTTTTTCCAGGGGTGACCACAGACAGGAGCGGCGGGGCCGTCCCTACTAAACTCTCCAGTACAGAGACCAGTGCGTCCATACTGGGCCCAACCCACACCTTCACCTTTTATATGACCTTGTTAACTTTGATTATTTTCATTCAGTGTGTAGAGAAATGTGGCGATCCCTGTTCTCTGTGTTACACTCCCTTCTTCTGCTCGCTGGGGCCTCATTTAGAATTAACAATCTTAGGATCACATTACATCTTAAAAGTGGCATTAGACAAGTTGTTTTGTTTTAACTTCTCATTATGTAGTAAATTTTGATTGCACAATGTAATGTCTATAGAATAATGACACCGTATGCTCTTAGATTGGTTCCCTATAAGCTTCGCTTTCATTCTGCAGTTCTGTCTGCCACCAGGTACGATCTAACGGGAAAATGAAGTCTCCATTTACGGCATATAGGAAGTGCGTCAACCAAAACAGGAAGAGGATAGCGCTTTTGTTTTCCCCGTTAGCTATCGGTAGATATCCCCAGTTACCAAAGAGTATCAATGTAAGTTCTTTACAGTTACTATCCCCAGTGGAGGAAACAGAGGATGGTGTAACAACCGAAGTAACTGTGGAGAACGAAATGCAGTGTGTCCTGTGCAGCGTTGTCAACTCTTTTCCAATGAAGGAAGCTAGCACTAGCTCCAAAAGTCACATCATCATACACTCTTTTGCATATTGGTGATGTCATGGTGCATTTATCTGAGAGAAGAGGGAGAGGCTCCTTGCTGTTGGCTGTGATTACTCTGAGCAGCATTGGGAATGAATTACAATATAATATATTTGAATTACAGCTGTCAATCGATTAAAATATTTGATTTTGATTAATCGCATGATCGTCCATAGTTAGTCGCGATTAATCACAAATTAATCGCACATTTTTTATCTGTTCAAAATGTACCTTAAAGGGAGATTTGTCAAGTATTTAATACTCTTATCAACATGCTGCTTTATGCAAATGTATGGATATATTTACTATTGGAAATCAATTAAAAACACAAAACAATGACAAATATTGCCCAGAAACCCTCACAGGTACTGCATTTAGCATAAAAAATATGCTCAAATCATAACATGGCAAACTGCAGCCCAACAGGCAACAACAGCTGTCAGTGTGTCAGTGTGCTGACTTGACTATGACATGCCCCAAACTGCATGTGATTATCATAAAGTGGGCATGTCTGTAAAGGGGAGACTCGTGGGTACCCATAGAACCCATTTACATTCATATATCTTGAGGTCAAAGGTCAAGGGACCCCTTTGAAAATGTCCATGACAGTTTTTCCTTGCCAAAATTTAGCGCAAGTTTGGAGTGTTATTTAACCTTCACAAAAAGCTAGTATGACATGGTTGGTACCAATGGATTCCTTAGGTTTTTTAGTTTCATATTCATATGAAACTGAGCCCGCTACAACCTCCAAAAGATTGATTACGTTAATTTGTTAAAGAAGTTAGTGGCGTTAAAAGGAATTTGCGTTGCATTAACTTTGACAGCCCTAATTTAAAAAAATGTTTGCTTTTTCCTTGATGGTCTAAATAAGTCACTAAATTTGTCACTAGTCGTAGTACTCTGAGGAATAACAGAAAGCGATCCGGTTGTCTTTATGACAGCGGCGCCAACAATAATACCACTAGTAAACAATAGTGGGGGGGAGATGAAAAGTTGTCTGTTGCAACTTTAAGAAAAAGAAAATGTCCTTTTTCAGACAAAACTCTGCAACTTAACACGAGCTGTCAGAAACGTTTCAAACAAGTCCAGTTTAACCAATCTAAACCACTCCTTACCTCTACAGGGAAGTTTCTATTTGAAGTCTCTTTTCCACCACATTTAAATGAAATGTCAGGAAAGTTCACCTCTTTGGTGTGGATTCATTAACCTTTTAATTTAAGGGAACTCTTAACATTGTGAGACGGCGAATGTGTCAACATGATTATTCATTTCTCAACTGCTGCACTTGCGTGAATGAAACTAATCTGGCTCTTGTATCCTATAAATATAAACATTTACAAAGGTATGATTAAAATAAGTCCAGAAGATTGAAGCTGTGTTTTAGTTTGGAAGTGAAAACAAAGGTGAACGTCGCTGTTAACAACAGAGCTACATCGCGTTTCAACTACTGACCTGCTGTTCTTACCACAAAGAACAGATTTACAGTGTAATGGAGGATTATAACTGACACACTTTGTTTTCACTTTGAGGTTTAGCAACCTGGGGACTTAAGAACCCGTCTGATGGCTTGTGTTGTAAATGTGTAGCTTCCACTGTAGGAAATAAGATCCTGGTTATTGAAAAGAAGTTGAACCGGTCCTGCAACTGTTTGTTGTAAAGGAAACAAAACCAGAAATTAAGCTCATTAAGCTTTTACGGTAAGTTTAATCAAATCACACGCCTGTCACATTGAATACCAGTTTCATTTAAGATGCCAACATCACTCTCACAATTATTACATAATTCACCCTCCGGTTCTAAGTAGGTTGCCATGAGCAAGATCTTAAGATTATGATCAAGTAAGGCCTCATGTATGTATTAAAGGTGTATTTATTATTATTTATGAGTTGTTTTTGTAATGTGCATGTGCTGATTTTCAAATGAAAGTGTTGATAAAACTAAACAATCCATCTGTGGTTCTTACTGAATTTGACTTTTTTATTATGCAGCTTTTAAACATTTGATTACGCAGAAAGTTTCTGATGGAGCTCAGATGTCTGAACCTGCAGACGTGGTTAAAGACGAGACACTGCAGCGAAAGACAGTTAGTTATTAAGAGCTTGACTGAGTTTTTCTTATTGTTCCAGCTGTCTGCCAAACGGATAAGCATTTAAATCCACGTGCTCAATACATCAGTTAGGTTTGTGTTTAGCTCGGGATCATTTTGAACTGTGTAATGGGTCTAGTTTAAGTCCTCGTTATTCTCATAAATGTTGAAGATGATGTAAAACATTTTATCATCGGCTTTAAGAATGAATTCATTTGTAGAACTAGCAGAGGCCGGCGGCGTTAACCTTTTAATTAACTTGTTTATTCGCCTGCCGCTCCAGTTCACACTTGGCACAGTGTTCAAAGCCACAATCAAGACTGGTTTCAATTGTTATATGTCCTTCATGCAGTATGTAGAGTGGAAAAAGATCTCGGATAACCATTTCAACAAGTTGAATAGGTGTCACTTCTGTCTGCCTTGACGACCAACATGTCTGGTTAAGTGGTCAAATTTAAAATGTGTTGAATTCTGTCACAAAGATGAGCTAGCTGCAGTTTTAATACCCAAAACAATACCATAAACTGCACATTAAAGGTCAGATCCCTGTAATGACCTTTTATAGCATCTTCAGTTCCTCTTAACGGCCACAAGAGGAACGTCTCCTAGAAACTATTTTTCTCCACTTACGGTGTCCGAGGATATTTTCTGTCCCAATGATGTGGTTTCCCACCTTCCCTGAAAAAGACCCAAACCAACAACGAATCCGGCCTGCTAACTAGTATTGTGTGTGTGTGTATGTGTATTCTAAGCCTGATTAATTTGTGAAGGTGGAGCAGAGGATGCACCTGCAGGGCCAAATCCTTCAATGTTTCCAGCCCCTGAACTGGGAAGTTTAGCTCAGAAATACGCCTACTTCCAGACAGCAGTTAGCCAAAATGTGAATATAACACATTATCAGCCATTTCTGGGTTTGTCCTGTGGTGTTCAGAAGGAATTTGGCCCCTCAGAGCCTCCCAATTATGTTACGAGTAAAAGTGAAAAATAAAGCATCTTAAGGCACCTCCAGTCTTCTATTTAATTAGTATAAGTTCACATGAATGCTGTAGGAGCTATTTATTTGTTGTTAGTATTTAGTTGTTGTTTTACTAATAATAAGTGGTATTGTTTGATTTATTATTCTCGATGTTTACTTTATTTAGATTTAATTTTTGATCATGTTTTCTTCTTCTACTTATTTGTTTAGTTTAATTATTTTCTTGTTTGGTGTATTTGCGTAACTAGTTTTTTGTTTTTTGTTTATGAATTGGGTAAAACTGTGGGCACCCGTGGTTATATAGGTAGGTAGGCAGATAGGACCAGCATACACCTGGGTGGGCTTATGGTTTTTTACCAGAACAAAAGAGGCAGCGACATCCATGTTTTCTTTGTTTGTTTGCTTGTTTTAATTTGGATAAATCAATCATCAGAAACACATACATTTTGCATGGACAATGGACTCTTTTGCCTGCGTAATCTCCCATGGTGCGTCAGTGGCCCCTTTGATTTAATTTGATATTGATTTTTATGACAAATGGCCACTACAAATACAAAACTGCTACAATGATACAAATAATCTCCCCATCATTACATTACATATAAATAGTATTCACTAAATGGACACATGTATTTCTTGCAGGCTTGCAATTGTTGTTTTACTAATAATAAGTAGTATTGTTTGATTTATTATTCTAGATGTTTACTTTATTTAAATTACATTTTTTATCACGTTTTATTCTTCTAGTTATTTGTTTAGTTTAACTAATTTCTTGTTTAGTATATTTTGTGTTTTGCGTAACTAGTATTTTGTTTTTTGTTTATGAATTGGGTAAAACTGGGGGCAGCCGTGGTTATATAGGTAGGTAGGCAGATAGGACCAGCATGCACCTGGGTGGGCTTATGGTTTTTAACCAGAACAAGAGTGGCAGCGACATCCATGTTTTCTTTGTGTTTGTTTGCTTGCTTTAATTTGGATAAATAAATCATTAGAAACATTAACATTTTGCATTGACAATGGACTCTTTTGCCTGCGTAATCCACCGACCCATGGTGCGTCAGTGGCCCTTCGATTTAATTTGATTATAATTTTTACGACAAATGGCCACTACAAATAAAAAACCGCTACAATGATAAAAAATAATCTCCCCATCATTACATTACATATAAATAGTTTTAACTGAAAGGAACAGATGTATTTCTTGCAGGCGTTTATAAAGAGATATGACTGAATAATAACCTACTTCAGCCTGATTGCCTGAAAGGAAAGGACACAATGCGTGTCGAGCCCGTTCTCATTCCCAGGGCGTCAAATACCGACGCTTTGTCACGGCCGTCAGTGTGATACCAACACACAAGGCACACTTTAGCGTCTGTATGAGACAGACCCAATATCATGGTCCTGCAGTAGAGGAAGCTGCAGTTTCAAGACCGCATCTCTAGGACCCAGTTAGAAATAGCATACATGAAATGACCATGACCTCTTAAAACCGCATTACACGTAGGCTAATGTGTTAAATCACATGACGCCACCACGGAAACAATTTAGGTTTAGGCAACAAAACTGCTTGGTTAGGTTTAGGGAGAGATCACGGTTTGGATTAAAATAACTCCGGAAATACCGTAATTTAAGTATGGAAGTTACGTGACAAATAAATCAACTCTGACTTGTAGTTTCACATGGGACACAAACACCGATCTCCTGTTGAAAGTCCATTTTGCCGCTCTCCATACTTCCCGGTTCACAATTATATGGATTACATACGAATTTATTTCGTGCAGAGCATCTCGAAAAAAATGTGAAATTTGTGTCTGTGTACACGAATCAATACATTAAATTTTGAGACTATTTCACAAACGGCTGTGTGACTGGGCTGGTTCACAACGTTAATTTTCCATCATACTAATTAGAGGAGAGGAGGTGTTGCCCAACTTTTCATCAGGTGAATTTGCCCAAATGAAAACTATTTTCACCCACCCAATCTAATAACAATATCTTGACTGTCAACAGTGGCTGCAGGTGTTTGAAGCTGTTGACTGTGTAGAAATCTCAGCAGCTGCAGGAAGACAAACATCATGCAATCAAGCTACAGGACCGCTGCACGCAATCATGTCACTATAAATATCCAGAAGAGTTTCCCCTGATAAGCCAGTTTGACAGCGGGCTGTTACCGGATGAATTAGCGCCTCAGGCTTTGTGATTCTCTGAGGACACGAAGGAGTAATTAATATCTCTCATTATGAGTTGTGCAATCGATTCAGTGATGATGCTCTGACATGGAGGAGACTGGTGTGGTGGCAGTTTCTGTTAAAACAAGACACAAACCAAGGTAACAACTTGTCTTTCAGTGAATTTAATAAAAAGGCATACATTAATAAGTAAAGCATCTGCAGATGGACTCACGAGCACAGCCACCTGTTGTGGACTGTGGCAAGTGAGCCCCGAATACAAAGAGTAGTCAGTATTTATACATTTAAAGCATAACACGAAGATAAGTGCAAAGAAGAAAAGAAGAGAAGGATAGAAAGTGTATCAATGCGTCAGCACACAGCAGACAACAGAGCATCACAAGACATAACAAGTATTTCAGCAATCTGTTGTTTGCAGTTACAGAGAACTAAAATGTCAGGTCACTGTCCTATGGTGACAAAGTTGAACATGTGAGGCCCTGAGATTGTCTAAAGGTACAGTGTTAAACTGCAGATATGAAAATTGCCATTACACTGGATATTAACAATAAAGCTGAAATGAATAGTCTACTTATAAATTAATTTGTCAATCTGCAGAAAATTAATCAGAAGATATTTTGATCATTGATTAATCGGTTTAAGTCATTTTTCTTGTTCCGGCTCCTCACGTTTCAGCTTCTATTTGTGCTCCATTTCCAGTGAACTGAGTATCTTTGGGTTTTTGGACTGTTGGTGATAAAACAAGCTATTTGAAAACCTCATCTCAGGCTTTGTTTGTTATAGAGCAAATGATTCATCAGGAAAATAATTGCTAATTGACATACTGTAAATCACTGTTGGGTCTGGTTTTCTTTTTAATCATAATTGTCTCACCGGTTTATCCGGCTCAAAGTCATTTCCCGGTGCTGTTTGGAGCTCACCGGAATGATTCAGCACTTCTGCATACCTGTCCATATACCCGTAGTGACAGTTTCAGGTAACAGTGGATCAGACTTCCTTGTTGAGTTCAACATGTTTGAATATGTATAGTCTCTAGCTGGCAGATCCAGTTTGCCTTCACAAAACGTCATGTGTGTTATTGGAAAAAGCTCATCCTTGACGAATAGTAATCCCTCTAAAAACCCCCTTAACCATTACGTTAAGCATGCATGTGTATCTGATACCAAAAATAACCAACAAGTTCTCATCCCAACTCGTCACATCTGATGCTTTGTCAGACCCCGTGGCGTCACTTTGCAGTCGCAGTAAACACGTGGTTAACGTTGTGAATTAAACAAAAACACTTGCTTAGGTTTAGACAACTAAATCTTACGCTCTTTAAAGTACATCCCCACAATCACTCCCGGCGCACCTTCTCTGAGCGTTTACTGTTGCTGCAGATGGGTTTACATTGTAGTTGGAAAGTCTGGTGCGTCTCATACCGACGCTGAAGGCTGCCTTGTGCGGCGGTATCAAGCGGCGTCGGCCGTGACAAAGCGTCTGTATTTGACGCCCTGGGAATGAGAACAGGCTGAAATAACTCACAACTATACTGAGTTTAGCGAAGATGCATTTTTAATGGCTGCATAGAGATACAGAGCCTTTAAAGGTGTTACCTCCGAAAGACAGATACCTGGTAAACTACTCAGAACCTCCTCTGTGGTACTTCCGGTTTCAGTAGGTGTGTCCAGGACCACATTTAGCCATGATGAGATAACCAGCGTCGCTGTCACGGCTGGTAATAAGTATTTATTCTGAATCATCACTGGTGCGGCCAGTTGTTTCTCAAAGTCACATCATTAATTAAATGGAAATCACTTGTGTGCATTCAAAGAGTTTCAATAGATTGTAGTATATATATATATATATATATAAATACATCTGTGTAAGGTCAGTAACCATGAAGACAAAGTAACACTCCAAGTTAGTGCTTCCCAACTTTATCAGCCCTGTTAGATGAACTCAAGTAACCCCTCATCGACACCACTCGTCATGTTCCTGATTTGTTTATCAGAATCAGGTTTACTTCCAAGTAAGTTTTCACATACAGGACAAGGAAACGACTCAATGGTTGGTGCATAACAACAAACATAGTAAGAGGAAATAAAAGCAAAGTACTGCATAAGTCAAGAAACCTACCCTTATGAAAACGTAGTATACTTCAAGTTTATTTTATGAAGTATACATAAGTAAAGCTCAAGTATATATTTCCCAAGTATACTTTATGTAGTAAGTATACTAATATCAATGTACTAGTAGTATACTTGTAAGTGTACTACTTTAATACTTCTTGGGACTAAATTGGCCCACTTTTTAGTTTATAAAAGTATACTTTTAAGTATGCTTTAAGTGTAGAGTAAACATTAAGTACACAACTATGTTACACCTAAGTATTATTTTGTACTGCAACTATAAGTATACTGATAGTTTACTAGTTTTATACCTGTAGCCCACCTTATAGTTTATGAAACTGCACTTTAAAGTATACTCAGTAAACTACTAGTTAAATAGTTTTTATACTGCAAGTACATTTGTAGTCCACTTTTTAGCAGAGATTTGAGTCTGCTACTCAACAATACTTAATTATACTTTTCTTAAGTATATCTCGATCAAAAGATTAAGTATAAGTAGGCCTATAAGCCAAATATACTTAGACTTTTCTGTATACTTGTCAGTATGAGCCAAGTATACTTAAGTATACTTTTGTTAAGTATATCTTTGATAAGTACATAAAAAGTAAACTGAAAGTATACTCTTATTTTAAGTTTAAGAGAATTATACTAATAGCACACTTGAATAAACTTCTTTTTGGTAAGGGTAAATATGGAATAGAAAAATTACAATATAATATGTGTACAATATATCTGTTTAAAAATGAGAGAGCTGTACAGTTTTGTGCAGAATGTGCAAAAGTTTACAGTTGAAGATGTTAATGTAACGTGGAGTGTCTATGGGAGGGTCCATGTCAGTGGGGTCCCAGGCATTGTTGATGAGGCAAGCTGCAGATGGGTTTTAGTTCCTTTGGCCAATCACAGGTGATTACAGAGAGAGAGCGTTCCTATTGGTTTTGCTCCAGCTGGTGGGCGGTGCTTGGTATTTCCTCAACTGATCTCAACATTGCTGCCGGGTCACAAACTTTCTCATTTTACAGCTAAACAGTACACTACAAGATGTTTATGAAAACATTTGAGGAGAGAAATAGGCATTACAGTAACAGAATATAAATCAATATTTGATCAGCGCTGCCTAGTTTGACCGTTTAATCGGAGTTCGCGATTGATTGACAGCTGCTCAGAGACGGCAAGGCTCCAGCTTGGCTCTGATTGGTTGTTTTCCTCCAGTCTGTGAAATCTTACAGATGCCATTAGGAGCACCGGAGGACACAGAAGCAGATGATTTTTTTCAGATTACCTGTCTCATGTACTACTGTCAGGATATAGTGCCCGTTTTTATAAAATAACTTTTTTTAATCATATTTGCTACATTTCTACCCACTGCAGCTTTAATAAAAATATATAATAATTCAGTAACACTTAATAATAAATATATATAGATATAAAACTGAGTACTTCTTCCACCACTGCAAAGAGAAAGTCACTTAATCTCAAAGTTTGCCAGAAGGTACGGGGGAGACTCTGAAGTCACCTGGAAGAAGGTTAAACAATAACACATGGACATTTCCTGCCCCTGTGACTCAACCTGACGTATTTACTATTTGTGGACTCTTCTGGGTCTCGTCAGAGTTTAAGATAAAACCTGAAACTTTTTAAAAAGCTCACCTGAGAACACGCACATACCACTGATCCCAGGTAAACCGTGACCGTCGGCCTTTCTGGTGTTGACAATTTTTACTGGTTCATCTTGTTCCATTACACTCACTATCTGATGAATGTGACAATGGCTCCTTGCGTCATTGGAAGTCTGGGGCAGTTTGAGCAGTTAGACACTCCTTAGTGTCTCTATCCAGCTGTCAGTGTAGATGGATGGATGGAGGTCAAAGATGAATTCAGCTGCATCACCCCCAGGAATCGATCTGTGTAAATAAAAGCTTCTTGATATGAAACTGTGGTTGGTAGTTTGGTCCTTTTCCCCGAAGAGTTTTACTTTATATTTGGAGTGTCTCTCCACTGATCACTGTTTACAAACCCTTTAAAACTGCTGAAAACTTTATTTAAAAAAAAACTCCACAGTGAACGGAGAATTAAAAAACTTACAAAATTCTTGATGAATTAAAGAAAATTCATATCAAAACATCCTTTTACAAACTCTCACACACTTTAATAGGCTATTCTATCAACAAGTAAGCACAACTACAAGTCAAGTATATACTTTTCTGTTGGCCTATAAGGCAAGAATACTTAATTATAATTCTATATATATATATATTTTATAATATTAAAATATATCTCGATCAAAAGATTAAGTACAAGTATAAGCGAAGTATACCTAGACTTTTCTGTACTTACTTTCTGTACTAGACTTTTCTGACTATGGTGATCTTTCCTCTGCTCAGTGTCTTCATATGGTTGACACAGCTTACCAGAAGGGCCTCAAGCTGGGTTTGAACCTGCAACCCTGACTGTGAAGCGGCAGTGCTTACTGCTGCACCACTGGAGAAAGAAAAAAAAATATATGTATATATAGTATATAAATGAGTACTTTTACTTTGATGCTTTAGGTATATTTAGCTGATAGTACTTTTGTATTTGAATGCAGGACTTTTACTCGTAACAGAGTATTTTTACACAGTGGTAGTACTACTTCTACTTTAATAACCCACCACTGTGTAAATAAATAAAACTAAACATGATGTTGTTGAAAGTTTTAGTGGATTTTGTGAAACAAGAAATGAGCTGAAATCAAAGACTGTAGTTCACGTGAGGTGTGTTAAATATGAGTTGTGTTAAATATGTGAGAACACGTGTAAGGTGATTTAAAAAGACGTGCGACAGCAAGTGTCACATTCAACCAGGCTTGTGCAGAGATGCAGGAATGTTGTCGGGTGAGATCTGCTGATTGATGATCACAATCCGGCTGTTGAAGCCTGTAAGTGTTGCTCCTCTTTAGATTATTTACTCAGGTATAACTATTAGTGTGGTAAATACATTCCATTACTAGTAAAATCCTTCATTCAAAATCCTACTCAAGTAAGAGTCAGTAAAAGTACAGCAGCACTCTAAGCTTCATGTAGTAAAGGTCATTTTTAAAGGGGTCCCTTGACCTCTGACATCAGGATATGTGAATGAAAATGGGTTCTATGGGTACCCACGAGTCTCCCCTTTACGGACATGCCCACTTTATGATAATCACATGCAGTTTTTTGAATGTAGTACAAATGTGTTATATTCTAAAATGGTGTATTTGAATATTTCTGCGATATTGCAATTCTTGCAGAAATCTCCAAATGTCAAAAGTTTTGATACCGATTCACAGCATGGCTTTTTCTATGGTGTTCCTCAAGGTCTTGGTGTGTTAATGTGGTATTTTGGAGGGATTATTGATCATTTTTATCAATTCTCGAGTGGTAAAAAATGGTTAAATTAAGCACCAAATCTGTGTAACAAATGGTATCAACTCAAAAAATGCTGCAGCAACTTATGAGACATAACAGAGCATGGGAATCACCATCATATACCTCTATTATAATGTTCTCAGCCCTTATATACTTTGATTTTAATTAATTATTGAATTCATGTTTATTTCAGAGTTATGACTAGAACAACTTGACACACAGTGCTGAGCTGCATCTCAAATTAATCTTCAGGTTCCAGCTTTCAGATGATGTACACCACTTCTATGTGATATCTACTGTTGACCTGCTAGCTCCCCCTAAAGACCCCCTGGACCCACCTAAAAAAGACAAAAACGGGTCTATTGGGGTTCTCAGAGGGTTAAATGCAATTTTAATGTTTTCTTAACTTCTTATGTTTAATGTATTTCTATGCCCCTGTAAAGCACTTTGTATTAATAAACTTGCCTCATAAATGTAAAATGTGCAACACTTCCCTGTGAGATGTTTAGATGTTATAAGGTGGCATTAAATGGACGTACTAAGTAAGAAGCATGCTTAATGTACTTACTGTTGCTTAGAGACGTGACATGTGTGATGTGAGGTGAAACAGGTGATTTGGGTGTTGGGCGTGTCACACAGGTAACAATGTTTGTGTTGGAGAGAGAGAGAGAGAGAGAGAGAGAGAGAGAGAGAGAGAGAGAGAGAGAGAGAGAGAGAGAGAGAGAGAGAGGGGAGGAGAGAAGAAGTTTATTTATGCCTGAGCACACCTGATGTTGTGCACTTACAGTTATGGCTCTCTACAAAGTGATCTGTGTGGCGACTCTGCTGACTCTCCTGACACCAGGTAAGGACTCTCCTGAACCAATCATGATTGAGATCCACTGACTGCTGTGTGAGAGGAAGAACACTGAGGAGGTAGTCAAATATTTGAATGAAGAAAATGTAGTTGTTACACAACGTTAAAAAGTATCACAAGTGCAAATCGTGCTATTGAAAAAATTGTAGCAGTGAACTGAACTAAAGGATCAAAAACCAAAGTACTGAGTGGACCCTGTCACACTGAGTGCATGTTAATGAAAATGATCAAATCTAGGAGAGAAGAGGAAATAAAGTCGGGTCCAGGTTAAGTAGATTCTCTAAAGCTCTTTTAAGTTCAAAAGTGTCAGTGTTATAAAAGTACAATGTTTCCCTGCAGAGAAAACCTTAAAACTGTGGATCTTTTTGGAGCTTCAGGAGCCATAAAATTCAGATTGTTTCACACTGAACTGTAACTTTGTCTGAAGGGCATGAGAGTGAGGTGTTAACATACAGTTGTGAGATAAGAGTTTTTACTGCTATCCGTTTTGTCAGTCACTGTCTGCGTTAAAGCTGTCAGTCACTATAAATCACAACTACTGTATACACGTCCTCACATTCTCTGGTACTGAAGCAGAAGCTTCACACAGAATATTGAGTATTCAAGGGATTTATTCAGGACTTAGTTCATGCAAATTTCTAGACTTCACGGTCGATTTTTGACTTTGTGACTCTGGGTGTATTGTATGCTGTGACAAGACTACAGTGCTTTTGCCTTTGCATATGGCTTACATTCACCGCCTCCCCATGGTGGACATGTCGAACGATTTTACACAAAGTTTGCATCAACTTTCTTTTCCCATTTGGAATTGTTAACCAACCAGGCTTTGTATTTGGGATTGTCAAGCCAGCCCTCGTAAAACTTGCATTTACCCATTATAGCCATTCAGTCCCAACGTATCCTCATTAGAGCTGTCAGTTGATTAGAATATTAATCACGATTAATCGCATGATTGTCCATAGTTAATTGTGATTAATCGCAAATTAATCGCACATTTTTTATCTGTTCAAAATGTACCTTGAAGGGAGATTTGTCAAGTATTTAATACTCTTATCAACATGGCAGTGGGCAAATATGCTGCTTTATGCAAATATATGTATATATTTATTATTGGAAATCAATTAAAAACACAAAACAATGACAAATATTGTCCAGAAACCCTCACAGGTACTGCATTTAGCATAAAAAATATGCTCCAATCATAACATGGCAAACTCAAGCCCAACAGACAACAACAGCTGTCAGTGTGTCAGTGTGCTGACTTGACTATGACTTGCCCCAAACTGCATGTGATTATCATAAAGTGGGCATGTCTGTAAAGGGGAGACTCGTGGGTACCCATAGAACCCATTTTCAGTCACACATCTTGAGGTCAGAGGTCAAGGGACCCCTTTGAAAATGGCCATGCCAGTTTTTTTCTCGCCAAAATTTAGCGCAAGTTTGGAGTGTAATTTAACCTCCTTTGTGACAAGCTAGTATGACATGGTTGGTACCAATGGATTCCTTAGGTTTTCTAGTTTGTTATGATTCCAGTATCTTCACTACAACCTAAAAATTGCAAGTTGCTTTAATGCGTTAAAGAAATTAGTGGCATAAAAACGAATTTGTGGTAACGTGTTATTATCTCGTTAACTTTGACAGCCCTAATCCTCATACAACGGTTCATATGATATCTTAAAAGAAATTATTCCTCATTTTTCATGCGTTTTCCTACGAATGTTCAGCAACAGGTGACGCATGTATCAATTAAGTACGGAAATTACATGACAAATAAATCAACGTTGACTTCTGGTTTCATACGTGACACGACCGCCGGCCTCCTGGGTAAGGTCTGGTGTTTTTTGACCCACCCATCCATTCCGACCTCCTCCCTACGTGGCGTTTATCACTCTTCATACTGGTTCACGGTTACTGAACACGGATTACATATGAAATTAATTTTGTGGGATATATATGAATTACAGTCCATTACTTTTAGTACGTTTTAGCTACAAACGGTGTATGAGAACAGCCTGTCAGTCCACAGCCCTTCTGTATATGCAGAAAGGTGGACGACATTCCACTGTAAAACAGTGTAAGCTGGCAGCTTCAGAGGCAGCTCTGTGTAGGAGTGTGCGTTCAGTCGCACCCCATAGCCTACTTCTTGCCTTGCTTTCGACGACATTAAGCTTGCTCTGGTCCACACTCACTCACACAGTGGTAAACATTTTGGCTGCACTGGCTGCTCCAAACGCCATGAAAAACACTCTGTGATCAATTTATTTTTAGAAATTTTCTTTGAGGTCTGTTTTAAAAAGTATGGGAATTTTATGAATGACATTATATATTTAGTGTAAAGAAATTGCAATTTCTTTCTGCTTTTATTGCAGTTGTTAAGATGTAATATGATTATAATTTATATTATATTATATAATATGTGGAGCTTGTGATCACATGATTTGAGTCACACCTGTGATTTATAATGTTGATTGACGAATGAGCCTGATGAAGCAGATGAGACGTACTGGTTGCTCTTCCACTTACAGAAAATCTTTAAATCGATTTAAAAAAACAAAACAAACAAAGCTGACATTCCTTGCACTTTCCATTGTATAGTGGGTTGTTGTTTTTTTGGTTTATTTGTGACCTGTGAACAAGTGGGCACTTTTGAAATAAACTCAATTGAGTGTCAAAATAAGTTAATTTGTACCAGAGCTGAAATTTTTTTAAGCCAAAGCTGACATTTCTTGCACTTTCCCATGAATAGTGGGGTATTTTTTGGGCCCTTTTGCAATAAACTCAATTGAATGTTAAAAAAAATATATAAATAAATAGAATAAAATAAATAAATAAATAGATTTAATTACTTGTAAGTTGTTCCAGATGAGAATTTTTTTTAGTGTGCAGTAACCCTCTTGTACTTGATTTGACAATTAAAGACACTAAACAAATTTACTTTTTAGATTAAAGCAGCTATAATCAATATTTTTACAATACAGGGACATTTGGCATCAATTAAAGACAAATTAGTGTAAATGTGAGGTTATGTAAGGACCCTCAGGTTCATAGAGAATAACATGGGGAGACCAATTACGTCCGGTCAAACGGAGGATCACAATCTATTAATTAAAGACACCTTAAAATGTAATTTGTCCCTTAAAGGAAGCCAAAACGTTCATTTTTTTCAGATTTTCAGTCTTTGCCGTAAGATTAAAAAGCGTTAAGAGTTTTCGTAAGGTTGTAAGTTAAGGGATATTTATGTTTTTAGTTTGTCTTCAGAGGTATGTGAACAGATTACAGCACCTTTTACCTGTTTAGGGGAAGTTTGTAGTCACTGTGTTGTTCAGAGGAATGTGTGCTGTAGTTGGGTTTCAGGTTATCATGGAGCCACACCTCATTAAGTTCCTGATTGCAACACATTTACCGAGAGACAGGTAGTCCATCTGTCACAGCAAATGCTTTATGCTGTTTGTGTGAAAAATGTGGATGTGGCGACCCAGCCAGGGTCATTTGTTTGAAAGCGTGCAGATCCTTGACTGAACTTTAACCCAACGTCATTTACATGATCAGCCCAAACTTAAAGCAGTTCGTATTTGATCAGTTGGTCACTGATCAGCCCTACTGGAGATATTTAGTTTTTCTTAAACCACTCGGCCACAAGAATGCCTTTTTAAATGTTACCTCACTCCCAAAACAAACACATCTCATGGGGGCACTGATTTGATGCGTTCACTTACTGTTGTATGTGCATTCAATGCATTGTCACTCCCAACTTGTCAAATACCGCTGTTTGGTCAGTGCCCCTCAGCATCGGAAACCAACGCAAGGAGGCACCCTTTAGCAACAGGATGTGATAAACCAGGCTTTCAGCTAACTCCAATGTAATTCCACCCGCGGCGTTATTCGATGGTCGGAGCAAGTGGCATAGTATTAATAGTGTTAGAGTCCGTTCAGACTTTCAACCAGGAGACCGGTGTTTGTCTCCCATGTGAAACTAAAAGTAACGTTGACTTATTTTGTCACGTCAGTCTTTAGTCACGTGACTTGTCGGTATCGTCAGTCCTGTGAGTCGCTAGTCAGTGAAGTTAACATCAAGCACGACCGTTTCCTAACCCTACCTAAGTGATTGTGTTGCTTAAAGCTAACTTCCTGTGAAAACGGAAGTTTATTTTGAAAGGACACTATGCATGTAACGAGTGTATCTTCACATGCCGTCCCTGGTCCGTCCAAAAGTAGCGCTAGAGGGGTACCCCGTGCGTCGTCCTCCGATGCCGAGGGGCACCGACAAAGCGGTGGTATTTGACGAGTTGGGAGTGAGAACCATGATGTATTCACTTACTGTTGTATGTACTGACGTGTATTTCAGCGGTGAGGTGTTCACTTACTGCTGAAGTGTATGGTAATTTCTAAAACAACATTACAGAGTTGTTTTCACAGGCTTGGTACTCTTCATAAAGAGTAAACTTGATGTGTAAAGTCAGTGGAGTGCCCCTTTAACTTATGCTCCTGTAATGTGTCTATGAAATTAAAGCGTCATTAGGGACTGAGCAACAACAGCAGTCGTACTAATACAACTTAGTAGTAGTAGTAGTAGTAGTACTACGATTAGCAGCAGTAACAGTAGTAGTAGTATGAGGTCAGTTCTACAGTATATTTGGGGACTGTGGTGTCTGTGTGTCAGTCAGTGATCAGTAGCCGTCGTGTCAGACGTCTGTCAGTGCAGACACAGACGGGGGACGTTCCCCTCTGTGTCTCTGACATGCTTTAAGAGAAATATGTCCCCTGTATTTCCTGTGGGTTGACTCGAATAGATAACAATCAAGGCAGTAAAACCAGTTTGAAGGGACACCGAAGGGCACGCTGTCACACAACTAATCCATTAAAACAACATGACATGCATGTGTATAAAAGGTGGTGGCAGAGACAGACATGCAGTAAACACTCATCCACTCATAAGTAACACAAATAAACAACAGCCCATAGCTGTGGGAACATGTTGCAATATGTGTGTGTGGGGGGGGTTACGTTGTGGTTACATCGTGAGATGTTTTTTCCAACCAAATTGAAAATTTGGAACCTAAAATCCACTATTAACCACTTACTGAAATGTTTCACTATTTTCTGACATATTATAGAACAAAATAAAAACAAAATAATTGATTTATTTAGAAAATAATGGTAAGAAATAATATAATCATTATAATAGGAATAAGCTTATACGCAGCTTCTTTCACTATTATCTTTGAAGTAGGTATTGATGAGATGTCAGCCTGAAAAAGCGTGATCAGTGATAGTATGCAGTAACTTACAGGAGGCTACAGCACTTAAATTTGTTTTTTTGAAGCCTTTCATGGCCATAATGATTTCTGAGGGAACAGCATCGAAAACAACTGCAAACTCCTTTTCTGTGACTGGGAAATTATTTTCCTGTCTGTTAGATGGAGAGGATGAGGGAGAAGATGTGCTTAGTGATAAATGTTACGGATGACCACAACATTCCTCCTGTACATATATCACGTAAATATAGCACAATAAAATACAGAACTGTTGTTTCAAGTTTTTATTTGTTTTCTACTTTTCAGAGTCTCACTCACAACTTGATGGTAAGTCACACTTTTTTACTTCCTTTCCACCTGTCAACATGTTGTTGTTGTTGTTGTTTTAGTTTCATTATTGTTAGTATTTGCTGTCAAACCCAGTAAAAGTAATGAAACGTGTAGACCAGGGCCGGCTTACGGCATAGGCCATATACTGTAGACGGTCGCCGGGTGCCACCTTCTGGGGGGGCGCTGGCCCTCTAAAAAAAACCAACAACAATAATAATAATTATAATAATTCATAAAACTCATTAAGTGCATTGAGGTAACAAATGAACAAATAAATAAATAACAAAAGAAATACACTTTTCACCCCTGTAACTCTTTCTCACACTTTTTCATCTTCCTGGCTGCAGTTATTTGTCAATAAAAGTGTAAATTGTAGTGAAACTGACTAAACACTTTTAGGAGAACAATATCAGGGACCAATTGTTTATTTATATTATAATAAATACAGTTATTTATGAAAATAAAAATCGTAATTTTTGTCTTAAAACCATTTTAATGTCTGATGTGTGTGACGGTTTTCGGGGCTTGGGTTAGAGTTCTGGGGGGTTGAACCCGGCGGCTTTAAATCTGAATTTCACCTAGGGCACCAAAAGGGCTGGAGCCAGCCCTGGTGTAGACGAATTATGAAATGAGAAGGCCTGTTGGATTAGATGCACCTGAGAGCATCTCTGGATCATATTCGTCAACCAACAGTTCAAGTTTATAATCCCAGGAGTGCTATTAGAAACCACAGTGGTAATCCAGGGAGATGAAGGTATTGCTCACTGTGTTTTTATTGTGTGTCTCTCTTCAGTGTGTGGTCGGGCTGTGCGCAACACCAGGATTGTTGGAGGACAAGTGGCCCCTGAGGGCAGCTGGCCCTGGATGGCCAGTCTGCACAGATTTGGACACTTCTGTGGGGGAACCCTCATTAACAATGAATGGGTGATGACTGCTGCTCACTGCTTCCAACCGTGAGTACTGAGGGTAGAGCATATTCTCTAATTCTGTGTTTGCTAAAGTGCTCTGCTTTTAATTTCTTTGCACTGTTTTATTTCTCTTCAGCCCCCGCACAACCAATCTTGTTGTGTTTCTGGGTCGTCAGAGTCAACAGGGCAGCAACGCCAATGAGGTGCGACTGACGGTGAGACAGATCATTAATCATCCCAACTACAACCCTAGGACTAGTGACAACGATATCAGCCTCCTGAGGCTCTCCTCACCGGTGACTTTCACCGACTTCATATCGCCCGTCTGCCTGGCAGCTCCAGGCAGCGTCTACTTCAGCGGCATTGACTCCTTTGTCACCGGCTGGGGCAACATTGGATCTGGAGGTGGGTCAGAAAGCAACGCTGGATTACATTTATTTTCAGAGATAGCGTGACAACAACAACGGTGGCAACAACTGTGTTTTCTGAGATATCTAAATGCTAAAAACGTAGTTCTTCCTTTACCCATATAGAGCAATACAAATTATATTACACCTAACAATACAAAAGATAATTCATCTTTTCTTGGAGCTTCTGCAGTAAGCAGCTTGTTCTGATGATGGCGCTAGAGGAAAGGTCATTAAAGTTCATGTGAAGTTTTCTCCACAGAGAAAGAGAAAAGTCTCCTATTTAGTTTTATTGAGGTCTAACAAAGTGTTGAATGTGTTAACTTCATCTTAAAACATTTGCAAAGCTGATTCTTTTTAAATATTTCAAATTGTTTACATCCATTGTTTGGTTGTAACCATAGACTGTATATAAGAAGTGGACGTGGTGGACTGCCATTTTGAAGCCTCGAGTTCAGTATTTTGGCAGTCGCCATCCTGGTTTTTGGCTGTTGTCATCTTGGTTTTTGGCTGTCTCAGTCTTACCAGAAGTGACACGAGAGGGTTGAGTTCAGTATAACCGAACCCTGAATAAGCCATTTTTAGGTGACCAAAATGTTACAAAAGTGTAAAAAAATAAGTGCCAGTACTCTCTTATTCACATGTTTCCGTGTGTATCGGCCGGTATCAGCAATCTGTTGCGACTTATTCCTATTTATTCATTATTTCTTTAAACATGTTATACTCTGTCCGTCATTATCAGCTGTGGTTTTATTGCTATTATTATACTTGGGCTATGCATCTTCTATAGTAGGTCTATAGTACTCTAATAATATTCCAACAGTAACATTATAGGGTTAAGGTGGTGCGTTTAGTGTTAATAGTTAAAGTGCTTTCCTGTGTTATTTGTAGCCTATAGTTGGGCATCATTCAGGTTTTAGGAGCAGTGTCCCAGTCAGGATGCTCCTACATATTATGCAGCAGGATAAATAGACACATTCTGAATATCTACAATGGAAAAAGGTACTAGGAGCTATTGGGTTTGGGGGTCCTCTCCCAAGAAAGTTTGAAGGTTTTTGACTTAAAACTATGCAATTTTAAATCATTTTGGACTGTTATTATTACTAGTTAAATGATTATTTTATTATTTACACATATCACAGCCTTCGTCTGAACATTTAATTCTTCTGGAAATGTCTGCCCTAAAAGAGCAGATTCAGAAAATGTTTAAATAATGTTTCATTAATTATATTTGTTCACAAATAAAAAAAAGTTATGATGAACAGTTCACTAATTATTTCACAAAAAACATTGTACTGATAAATTACAGTAGGCTAGTTATCAACCCCTTATGAGGCGCGGCGCAAATATACTGGCGCTGCGCCGTTATGAATCGCTATTGTGAATCTCCCAGAGAACCTGATATGGAGAGGAAAGAAAAGAGTAGGCTACTTGTGAGAAGTGGTACACAAGACAAAGTCACGGTATGCCTAGGAGTAAAATGTAGAGGTACCGGTACTGCGTACCTGTGAGTATTAGCCCACTTAAAGCACTGATAAAAAGACCAGGAGTCACTGGATAAAACACATCACGTAAGATAACGTTTCATTTGTGCATGGAACATAAGTTAGCTAGCTAGTGTTGGTAGTAGTAGTAGTAGTTCACTGAGCAGTTTCACACAAAACTAAATGATACTATGACAAACTGAGACTTTCTTGACTCGAAAAATTATCTTTTAAATTGACAAACATCATATGTGTGATTCATGGCGCAATTCAAACGGGACTGAAAAAATATTTGTCTCTTGCTGTTGATTGTCATTATTGTTTTTCTGAAATAATGTCCCATTGGGTCCACCGGAAGGGGAGAGACTTTGCCTCTCCATGCCTAACCTTAACCATCTCGCGAGAGTTTTGCAAATTGTGGGTTACCTTCTAGACACAACCCACTGATTGCTCTTCTTCTTTGTCTTTATTGGTGCATTTCTATACTTGTTTGTGCGTTACCACCACCAGCTGTCAATCAGTAGAATCTGAATTGTGTATCACCCTCGTCCTGTGCTCATCCCAAAAAAACATTGCTACACAGCGCTACTAGTGGTAGTAACAACTCCACAGGGCAGCTTTAAAATTCACTGCATGTTTATTTATGTCTCTTTAGTCGCCCTGCCTTCCCCACAAAACCTAATGGAGGTGGTGGTGCCAGTTGTGGGGAACAGACAGTGTAACTGTAACTACGGAGTGGGCTCAATCACAAGCAACATGATCTGCGCCGGGTTACGTACTGGAGGGAGGGACTCCTGTCAGGTGATCATCTTTACGCCTGTGTTTGTGTCTAATTTGACCTCCTACGAAGACTCCCTCTCCTAAATATTTCTCTTCTTAAAGGGGGATTCAGGTGGTCCGATGGTGAGCAAGCAGGGCGGTGTTTGGATCCAGTCGGGAATTGTGAGTTTTGGAGAGGGTTGCGCCAGGCCTAATCGCCCAGGAGTCTACGCCAGAGTGTCCCAGTATCAGGCCTGGATCAACAGCCAAATCAGCACCAGCAGGCCGGGCTTCGTCACCTACAGGTCCACTGGGACTAACAGCGACTTCAACGTCACCTGTCCTGGCCTATCACCACCTGCAAGCACCATTGCTCCAACAACCATAGCCCAACGTGAGTATCTGTCATGTCCAGACTGTAAACACTGATTTTAACTTTAAATTTCCACTTTAAAATGAGATGTTTTCATATATACAGTGGTGGAAAAAGTATTCAAAACCTTACTTAAGTAAAAGTATGTAAGTATTATCAGCAAAATGTAATAAAAGTAAAAGTATTTATGTGTCAGTAAAATGTTCCCTGTCAGTGTTTTCCTATTATATCTGATGTTTTTGGATTAATGTTACTGCTGCATTAATGTGTATGTCACATTTTAACTCCTTTATATCCTGTTGGCTAGTTTAATCTACAGCAATGCATCATATGTTTGTCCAGTGAGAACCACGTATCTCTAAAAAGTCAGCAAAAACAGCCTGTTTTCAGCTTTGTGACGATACATTTTCTAGCTGTTCCAAGAGGCTTTTTAAAGAGTTTATTTAGCTGTTTTAATCGATTGTAATATATGTGTGTGTGTGTATGTATAAAAATATATAATACTTTTTCACATGTATTTGTATCTGTACATAGTAGAGATACTATTTGTCTCTGTATGTCTGTATACAATGAGAGCAACAAAAATCTTGGACAATAAATGTGATTGTGATTGTGGTTGTTTCTCCAGCTCTGGTCTGTGGCCGAGCCCCACAGAATACACGTATTTTGGGAGGAGGCTCGGTGGCGACGGCTGCTGTGTGGCCATGGATGGCGAGCCTGCAGAGGAATGGAAGTCATATGTGTGGTGGGACTCTGGTGGCCGCTGACGCCGTGTTGAGCGACAGCAACTGCTTCTCAAGGTGAGACACTTGGGACTGATGTCACGGATGGTATCGTCTGTTTATCCTTTAATGTACTGTTGAGGTTGTTTTAAACCAATCAGATTGAGTTTATTTCTCTCCCACAGTCCACCCACACCGTCTGAATGGACTGTTGTGTTGGGTCGGTTGACACAGAATGGATCCAACCCCTTTGAGGTGACACTGAACGTGACAAGTATCACCATAAGCACAGACCTGACAGTGTCTAATGTGGCAGTGCTGCGTCTGTCAACCGAACCCACCCTGTCCGACTACATCCAGCCCATCTGCATGGACAACGGACGGACCTTTGCTGTGGGCTTGATGTGCTGGGCTGCTGGCTGGAACGCCGGGCGAGGAGGGGGTGAGTCCATAACACACAGTTTGACTCAGTAGTGCGAACGCTCTGCATCATTTCACCTCTTTAGATTAAACATTTATGGCCATAATACATTGTTTTTGGCACAAAGTACGTATGCCCATTCAGTTCAGATTCCTGCCATCTGGGTTTGATTCAGATGTTTCACTTCTCATCATGTTCTTGTTTTTCTTTCAGAGGAACAAGCTCTACAGGAGTTAGAGACCTCGGTGGTAAATTGTGGGAACGCGTTGTCGAGTGACAGGATTTGTACCGGACCTTTGATACTGGAGCAGGTGAGCAGGCAATTATTATGCTTTCATATGTCTTTCTGTTTTATCAAGGTGTTTGTGGATCCTTAAACATTAGAAACTTGAGGTCCAAAGATTATTCTTAACGTTGGAAACGGCAGTTGAGAAAACAATCTCAAAACGAGCTCTGTTTGGTGGCTGTTGTGATGCTTTTGATCACATCACATGATCTTTATTAGCTGATAGAATCTGCCAGCAGGCATGTGGATTTGTAGATGTTCAAATTTCCATTTTTTCTGAGCACCTGAAGGACTCACGTCCATGTTCACACATGTTAGAATATAAAACAAACAGTTTAGAAGCCTCAGTGGTCATTGCATGGCACAATATGAAAGTTTTCTTAAAACATATTACTAACCAATAGGGGTGGGAAAAAATCGATTCACCTATGTATCGCGATTTTATTTTATTTTATTTATTTACGATTTTGAAATTGATTTTTTAATGCCAGAATTGATATATTTTAAATGCATTCAAATGGTCACGACGGAGCTGACCATGGATGTATAAAGAGATCAGCCTCAAAACGCTGCCGTTTAGGGGAGGGTGCAGCAAACTTTGAAGTAGCCTACGTCTACACACGCATCTTACTATCTGAATAATGCATCCTTTAAATAGCAGGAAAATACTGCGCCAGGTGTTAGATAGGGTCCGTAAAGTTGTCGAGAGTGTGGGTTCATTAAAGTGAGAATTTTGAAAGAAGATTCTTCTACTGACAAATGAAAAGTTCAATCATAAGAAATAAAACACACTCTTCCTCGGTAAACTCTGGGGTTTTGCCAATACGGTCAGGTAATAGGTGCTTAATGCTAATGATAATAAACTTCAGTTAGACTGCTGTGTAAATGACATTATTGACTCAGATCACCAACTTTTTGACTGCTCTTGTTATGCTACATTTTGTGTGTATGCTAGCTATGATAGTTATTTGTCTGTATGCTAGTTACAGCCAGTAGCTGGTTAGCTTAGCTTAGCATAAAGACTGGAAACAGGGGCAAACAGCTAGCCTGGCTCTCCTGGCAAATTAATCATTAAACATGAGAGAGGTACCAAACCTCACATCTAACACTCAGAAAGTTTTATTTCAAGTGTCCAAATGTTCCTTTAAGGCATAAGTCCGTATAGCACATTTGGTGAAAAAGAAGAAAAAAATAATATTATTTTCTGTAGTTTCACAAGAAGATGTCCACTTCAGAATCAAAACAGGGTTCATACAAAATGTTGAATGTGTGTGTGTGTGTTTTCAGGGTGATTTTGGAGGTCCATTGATGTGTAAGCTGGACGGCTCTTGGTTCCAGGCAGCAGTGTTATCATCTGGAAACACCACCATTACAGTACGAGAAGCAATGATGAACTTCACCAAACTGAGCACCTTTGAGGACTTCCTGACTCGGACAGTGGGGTTCTTATCTCCAGCCAACGCCACAGCTACCACCAACGTGACCACCAACGTGCCCGCCACCGGGGGCGCTCCTGTTCACTCCCCCGTCTTTGTCTTCTTCCATCTCCTCGTCTTCTCCGCGTCTCTCCACCTATTCTTATAGAAACCTCTAGTGATTTACATGATGTGACGGGCACAAATGAATGTAACAACCTTGAATTTGAGAGACAATTTAGCTCAAAACTGCATTAACTAATCTATGACTTGATTCTTGTGGGAGTAGGAGTAGAGTATTGAAGTTGAAATCAGGCATCCTGGGTTCTTATAGCAACAGTTGTGTTTTTTTCATTTTCTCCACCAGACAATAATAGCTGACATGAAACTCTCGTGGTCGAATCATCAGCACAAACAACGAAACGCTGAGCTGAAAAACCTTTACTTTGGCAATAATGAAATCTCTCATTCGGGATTCAGCTCCTTGGGTTTAAAGTTACGATATCTAAGATTTCTGTTTCATTCTCTTTCGTTTCGTTCTCGCGCCACCTATGGCGATAAGTGGTAATTGCAGGTGTGTTTTTGGATCTCACGCACTTCCCAGAGAACAGTGTCGCCTTTTCCCGGGAATGTCGCCACAGACACCCAGTTTGTAATGCTACAAATGCAAGTGCTTTCATCAGTTAACCTGTCCCGCCAGATGGAAGCCGTCATTGGAAACTGTTTGGAAAAGGGCAGGCCCTTTCAAAAAATACTTGGCCGGTGATTGGATGAACAATCTGTCAATCAAACTCTTACTGAAGCCAGTCGGGAGAAGAGTGAAAACATCTTTTCCATCAAGAAAAGCGTCGCTAACCTCTTTAGGAGGTTATTGTCATTGTTGTTTAGAACGAACAGTCACCTCTCCATGTCGGCTCACACACCAACCCGTTCCCATTCCCAAGTTGTCAAATACCGCCATTTGGTATTTGCCCCTCGGCATCGGATACCGACACACAGAGGCATTCGTTAGCAACAGTATGTGATGAGCCGGGCTTTCAACTAACTCCAACGTAAAGCCACCCGCAGCGTTATTCGACGGTCGGAGCAAGTGAGGTAGTATTAATAAGGTGAGAGTCCGTTAAGGGCAGGCGGGAGGGGTGGTGGATGGGTCAAACAAACACAAGACTTTCAACCAGGAGACCAATGATCGTGTCTCATTTGAAACTAAAAGTAACGTGGACTTATTTTGTCACGTCAGTCATTAGTCACGTGACTTGTCGGTGTCGTCAGTCCCGTGAGTCACGTGAGTTGCTAGTCAGTGAAGTTATCGGCTCAATCACCATTGTGTTCCCTCATTCGGCGATAGAGAGTGACTTTTGTAACAGACATTTATTTAAATGAAAATCTTCGAGATTATTTCTCTAAATCAGCGTCCTCTACAGCACTGGATATTACAAATTGAAACTTGAGATTTAAACAAAGTTAAACAACATCCAAAACATCACAACCATATATGATGATTTGATTATCACAGATCTCCTGTATTTCTGAATCAGAATCAGGTTTATTGCCAAGTAGGTTTTCACATACCAGGAATTGTATGTCCAATTCAATCCAGTTTGCCACTGTCCTCACAAGCTCCACTTTCTGTTTGTTCAAAGAAGATATTCTGGACACTAACTGCTTCCACTATAAAATGAAGAACTATTTAAGCTGCACTGAACAAATGTATGTACTGTATATGTAGCCTAGTATGGTTTCTGAAGCTACATGGACCATACGGATATCTGCACATGCTTTATTATTATTTTTATTATTTAATCAATACAATTATAAAATGTGTAAAATCTATGTAATATATAATTTTTAGTTTCTGAGGATTATTTTTGTTCATTTTCATGATTGATTATGAATCCAGACATTATGCACATGCCCTAACATGATTGTCATTTACATAACCTTTTATGACCTAATTGATTAAATTGCCGATGGGATTTATTGATTAAATGCAGATAGGATTAGACTAATTTACTGTCATGGAAGTCTTTAACACATGTATTGAAAATGAATTTACAGAAGCATATTCTGGAGGTCTGAGGAACACAGTGATGTTGATCATCCTGTCCATCATCTACCTCATGTTATCAGGGAGCTACTGTACTATGTCAACATCTAATGTACACAAACAGTATTTGCTCTAAAAAATTACTTCAGCTGCACTTTAAATGGATAATTATTTGGTTTGAAGTGTCAATTGTAAGTCTTGCCGTGGAATACACCTGTTGTTTAATGTGAAAGCATTTAATCTGCTTTGTCTTTTTGTCATAATAATCTGCTTTTAAATAAAGGGAACATCCTTTATGTCTGCTTGATTCTTTTCCTTTATGCTGTGAGCACAAGTGTGTTACTGCTCTCAGTTATTAATTACAGCACATGAAGATTGGTCTTCAGTTGTTTTGGTTAATGTCTACATAATTAAAGACATACAGAGAAAATGTTTGTGTGTTGTTTCTTCCTGGTACATATACAGTTGATCTTGCAAGGCATGAATGCAGCAGCTACATGCAGCAGCTACATGCTTGATATAAATGGGGTGGACAAAATAAAAGAAACACACAGGTGTTTATACTTTAGAGAGAGATATCCTGCAGCAGAGCCTGTACCCATTAAAGCGGAGTGGGGGATTTAAATAGTGGGAACAGAATATGACAAGAAGACAGAAAGTAGAATAACGAAAAGTAAAATTTAAAAGCCTTTTTAAAAAGTATAACGTCTCACCAAATTAGAAATACTAAAGTACAGTACCAGCACCTCAAAACTACTCAGCAAGACAGCTGACAGCACTGCGGACTGTCGACAGCATCGGGAAAATAGGATTCATTATAATTATGCTAAATGTTTTCTGGCCATTGGAACTTCAGTAGTAGCTATGAGACTGATAAAGACAAGTGGCCAAAGAAACCAAACTGATGGATCCATTTTTAAAACATTTCAGAATTTAATAAAAAACCTTTAAAAACAGAATGTATAAAATAACAGCACAAAGCTAGTTTTACTTACTTTTGTACAACATTTTCTAACATTAAAGTCTGCTGATATTCTAGATTTTTATTTAAGTCAACAATTTCCATAAAAAGAACAAAACTAACAATGAATTGATGCTACCACACAGTCACCGTCCTACTGCCCCAAATACTCACTAGAGCGCCAAATGTGGATTAACTGAAAGTAGTCCCAGCCACTGAAAGTAGTCCCCAACAAATGCACCATTTCCTCCTGTTTATTTGGTAACAAGACTCGGTCAAAACCGAGTATATGTCTGGACAATGTATGGTCACTGGTCAGTCTGTGAATTTGAGGCAAAATTGTTACACAAAATAGTCAGTGGTCACAAGGTCACTAGGGGATGCACTGCTCCACTCAACTGGCTGTTCAAGCGGTGACATAGCCTATCGTTGAATGCACCTGATTGGTCCCTTTTTTTATGCTTGTCGTTTCAAACAGGAAACAACATGGTGACCTAATCCCAAACTTTCTGTTATTCCGTCTAAACATGAACAGATTTTTGCATTTGTAGGGCTGGCCCTCTGCGGTCCCGCCAAAAACTACTACAGTGACCAGCTGGTTTAGGAAATTACTGAGCCGTTTTGAAACATGAAACTATATATTTGTGTTTTTAAAGGTGCTAAATGCGATATTGGGAGCATTTCTATTGCCTCCGCACGGCTCTAAACATGGCAACGGCAACAGTGCTGATAGCGCTAACAGTGTCAACCTGAGGGGGAACTGGAGGGTGGGTGCTACTCTTCCGTGTATCAGCTGTAATCACCATATGAGAGCAGTGTAGAGCGGTGAGCTAGCCAGTGGGGCATGCTCACATCCATGAACATGCACTAAAAGTAGGAACCAATGGGTTTGGGAGCCACAGACAGGAAGTCAGGACGGACTGAGAGACAGACTAATACATTGTTGGTTTGGCTCTGCACATGAGATCTTTTGACAATGAGCACAATACAGAATAACGCCAGCCTAAAGCTTTAACTTAATGAACCATTCAAAATATATACAATACAAAAGGCACGTCCAGCAACATAAGAGATCAACAAAACCAGGTCAGCAGTACTATATTCATCAAAAGTAAAAGATATCATACAAAAGGCCTCTCATAGTGTTGGAGTTGGTTAAGATGTTCTTTCTAGTTTTATGTTGAGTTTTAACATCCTGTAACAATTTAAAAACGCTGTGTCTGAGTATATGACCATACATAGGGAGGCGATTCTAAATATGTCTACAGAGATTCTGCCATTCCTTTTACTGTTATGTGAGCAATCAGTGTGCAAAAACAGGCACATCTTTCTTTGGTCGAGTACAAAACTGTAATTGTGATTTTGCAGCACTGTACTCCCTTTGACAATTATATTTTATCACGTACTATGTTGTACTAATGTATATAATATTATTATAATAGTATATAATAAAATAAACATTTTAAAGGGAGTGTCTATGCTAACTTCCTGATTGGCCTACAAAACATCCCTGGAGCACTCTATAGCAGAAAATACTTTGATACAGCCTTCAGACCCTGTTCTGTTAATTACATTTAAAAATGACAAAGGGGCAGTAACAAAATAATTTTCAGTCTTTTTTAAAAGGTCAAAAGAAGAAGTCAAAGAAGAGCCGTCATGTTGAGCATCCTGGAGGTCCTGGTTTAAGGCCCTGACACACCGAGCCGAGTGTCGGAGGAGGCTTTTTGGCTTAAACGAATCTGTGCACGAGAAGAGAAACGGAAGTGAGGAGAGCAAGCCAACGAGTAAAGTCAAGAAGGTTCTTCTCATTTTTCATCTTCATCTCATCTGATCATTCCAGTGCAAGGATATTTTCACAACAACATGGCCATCTGGTGATGGCCAGCTTAATCATGGTCAGCTAATTGGTGAGTGAGAGTGGTGTAAAAATGGTCGGCAAACGCCACTTTGATACGTACGTATCATAACAATGGCTTGTATATCCGCCATCCTCGGTCTTCCGGTTTCCCTTTTTGAATGATGAATACAGACTTACGCCGCTTGCTGGTATAGAGTTATTTCATCTCACGCAGGTGCAGAACGTACATGCTAACTGGCCGTCGGCTGTAGTCTTTGTGATGTGTTCAAGTACAACTTGTCGGCCAAGACAAAAGCGACTCGAGGCGATTCAACGGTCGGCCTTCAGTTCTTTGATGTTGGGTTGGTGTGTCTGGGCCTTTAACGTGCTGAGTATGAACCGCAATACCTCAGGCTCAAGTCATTCCCCGTCACTCTCTTCCCTCTTTTCCTTGTTATCTCGCTACTGTAAACTTTCTTTTAAAAGACAGATTTTAAAAAAGACTACAAAACTGAAATACTTGTAGTTGATCAGCTGATATAGTAGCATTGGTGCACCTCCATCCTCGTCTTCTACTTGATCCTGATCTCGAAGCAGAGGCAGTTGCAGGACTCACACTCTGGAGGTTGGCAGGTGCAGGCACAGTCCCATCTGGCACACTGTGGAAAACATATCAGACAAGAGTTCACTAAAATGATGTATTTCAACCTTCTATGGTGAGCTTTTTGCCAAGGAGTACAAACATAGTGTATGTGAGCGGTGTCCCCTGTGTTGCGAGATTGGATATGTGAGAGAGTTAGTGATAATAACACAATCTTGGCTATTTAACATGACTGATAAGTAGAACCATGTTTGTGAGACAGTGACAAGCTTGAACTCAGAAATCCAGTTTTGCACACACTACAATGTGAGTGTTTTCAGTGCAGACCAATTTTAGGTGGAACCCACTGGCTTGGTGCCGATGAAAAGACCAAAATGGAGAGAAAAATTTAAATGTATACACATGGTTTTAAGCAGAGACTGTATATATGTATTTCCCTGGATGGACAGATGTGCCATAGATGTTGTGTTTACAGAATAACTATTAACTATTTATTTAACATAATAAAATGACAGTATGGTCAGCAGGAATGCCAAGAATACATGATGTGATTAATGGTGTGGAGTGTTTGAAGGTTACTTACAGAAGAAGGGCATGAAACGGCCCGACATGAGCGGATGGTTGGCGGGTGATAGTCACACATTTGTGCAAATCTAAAGCACTGATCACATATGGAAATGTTTGGACAACAGTCACCACACTCTGGAGAACACCGGTCCTTTAGGAGAGAAAACAGAGACCAACATCTGCATCACTTTCTTTTTTTGAAAGAAATTAATAGATGTGTCTCACGAAGGCATAGTTTGTCTGGTTTCTAACACCAGAGGAAGCCACAAACAAAACAATTTAAGCAGAGGTCAGTCCACTTTCCTTTTTATTTTCCTCTTCACCGTGCGTCCAAGTTTTGTGCAAGTTCCAGTAAACAACACATTATATTTATTTTACATTTTACAAGTTGTAGTAAGGATTAAGGCCCCCTGCTCTGTAGGGAACAGTGACCGGGCCTAGTGCAGCACCAACCTTGAGGCAGTATCGGATCCACAGCCCAACCCCCAGGACGATCATGTAAAGACTCACAGTAATCAGCAGCACTGCAGGGAGAGGGATGGAAAGCTCCCAGATAGATAACACCTGAGGAACAGGACAAACAAAATGTATGACTACATCTAACAGAGTAGAGCTGAATACATTCGTATAAGTAGATAAGTGTTCTTTCTTACGTGCATTGTCTCTTTCTGAGAAGACACATTTAACTGTCACATGGCTCACATCTCAGGGAATTCTGATGGAGAAGAATAACAGTTAAAATCTTCATTACTCAATATTTAGGCTTTTTCAAAAGCCTCCTGTTTATTTTCTTCTATGTTTAGTATAGCCAGCAGTGGAAAGAACTAAGTACATTTACTCAAGTACTGCACTTAAGTACAATTTCTCCATTTTAAGCTACTGTACTGTACTTTTTACTCTACAACATTTATTTAACGGCTATAGTTACTTCAGATTTAAATTTAAATCAAAAACATATGAGCTCATAAATACCATCAATTCAAATTAGCTCGACCAGTAACAGCAATGTTAGTTTGCATTAATGTGTCAATAATAAAAATAACAATAATGATAATAATCAAATATCAGATATTAAATAACACTCTGCACAATCAGAACTTCTACTTTTGATATTTTAAGTACATTTTGCTGATAATAGTTAACTGTACTTTTACCTAAGTAAAATTTTGAATGCAGATCTTTTACTTGTGATAGAGTAATTTTATACTGTTGTATTTGTATTTTTACTTAAGAAAAGGATCCAAGTTAAATACATTCCCCACCATTAAAGCAAGTACTATATGCTAGTGATGGAATATAATTAAGTACATTTACTCAAGTACTGTACTTAAGTACAAATTCAAGGTAATTGTACTTTACTTGAGTATTTCCATTTTCTGCTTTCTACTTCTCCTCCACTACATCTCAGAGGTAAATATTGTACTTTTTACTCCACTACATTTATCTGACATCTTTAGTTACTTCCTGTCCATTGAAAACCAGGTATCTCCAGATGTGTTGATGTTGAATGTTTGTGATAAACTGAAGGACGAAGTGTTCCTAATGTGTTGAGAAAATCCTCCTTTTTCTGATGCTAAATAAACTCATAAAAAAGCCTCTTGGATCAGCTGGAAAATACATCGTCACAAAGCTAAAAAACAGTCTGTTTTTCTGACTTTCTGACTTCTGACATAATGATGATCATATAGACCATGATGCATTGCTGTAGATTAAACTATCCAACAGGATATAAAGGAGTTAAAATGCAACATACACATTAATGCAGCAGTAATATTAATCCTGAAACATCAGATAGAATAGGAAAACACTGACAGGGAACATTTTACTGACACATCTATACTTTTACTTTAAGTACATTAACTACATTTTGACAATAATACTTTTTACTTAAATAAGATTTTGAATGCAGGACTTTAACTTATAGTGGAGTATTTTCAGTATGGTATTAGTACTTTTACTACAGTAGCCTAAAGGATCTGAACACTTCTTCCATCACTGATCATACTGAAAGTGCACTTAGGAAGTCCTGTCTTCTGTTATTCACAAACAGGACATTTACAACCCTGGTATACTGGTAGAATATTTCAATGCAATCAAACGTGCATGCTCTAGCATTCTGTACTGCATTTTTTAATATATACTGTATATATTTTACACACCTGTAACGTTAATTATTTTTTATCTGCAAGAGTCTAGACTGCAAACATCATAATGGTGAATCATGTTGCTTCTTGTGACCCTTTAGTGGTGAAAAAAGTACTCAAATCCTTTAATCGAAAAAGATAATTAGAAATAACGCAAAGCCAGAAAACAGTGCTTCCAAAATACTTAACTAGCTATCTAACTAGGTAAAAGTACATAAGTAACTAAGCTAACAGCTAACAGCAGTAACATGGCCTCAAGTGCGAGTACTTGTAGTGAGGAATGGCCCCTCACAGTGTTAAATGCTCGTGAACATTTAAGAAAATTACATGAATTGTAGATAACAGTATTTAGCTAACAAAGAATACCGTTAACGTTACGTTACGTTACGTTACAGGGCAAGTTGTTATATCTTTAATAGTGCTAACATCTTACCGTTCTGAAGGGTGCTGTATCTTCATAAATGCGTCTTGTGCAATAAATGTAAAGTTGTTATATTTAAGATAAAGTCACATTATCACATTTCTATCGTTAACTGCAGCCGAAGAGATGAAAACAACCGGAAGTAGCTGTGGCGGTAGCTGTGTTGCCATGGAGTCAAACTCAGACACGGGTCCCTACAAGGGACAAAATAGGTGCGCGGCAGCGCGAAGCGGAAAATCAACTCAGTGCTTACTTTACTTTACTTTAATTTTCTTCACTTTACTTTACTTTACGATTCTCTCTCTCTCTCTCTCTCTCTCTCTCTCTCTCTATTTATATAATTTATCTTAAATATATATTCTTATAACAGAGTATTTCTACACTGTGGTATAACTACTTTTACACACACACACACACACACGTATGTATATATATATATATATATATATATATATATATACTGTATATATATAATTCATCTTAAATACATATTCTTATAACAGAGTATTTCTACACTGTGGTGTAACTACTTTTACACACATACACACACACACACACACACACACACACACGTATATATATATATATAATATATATATAATTTATCTTAAATATATATTCTTATAACAGAGTATTTCTACACTGTGGTATAATTACTTTTACACACACACACACACACACACACATATATATATATATATATATAAATATGAAATGTATATAAAAATGTATATATAAAATGTTACTTAATAAGAGTAGAGAAGTATTATCAGTTCAATGTGCTTAATGTATCTAGCATTTAGTATGCAGAATGGCTCCTTTTAAAGTGTTAAATTACTGTTTAATATTACATTATTCTGTTTTTATCACAAACAAATGAATGTAAGCACATTTTAATGTTGTTATTTGTCAATGTGGAGCCAGATTTACATACTTGGTATACTACGGAGTAGATTAGTAGTATAATACATCATATCATATAAACATATCTTGTGTTTTTAGATATACAAAGTAAGTGTCAAATAAATGTAGAGCAGTAAAAAGTACAATATTTCCCTCAGGGATGTAGTGGAGTAGAAGTATAACGTAGCATAAAACGGAAATACGCAAGTACAGTATAGTAGAAGAATGTCAAAATTGTACTGTACTGTACAAAACAGTACTTGAGAAAAAGTAGCCTACTTAGTCGCAGTCTGCATTTACTCATACTATACTTAGGTACAATTTGAGGTATTTGTACTTTACTTAAATATTTAAATTTTCTGCTACTATTGATAATTGATCATAAATTATGCTGGAAACATAACAATGTAAAAACAGAAGTGTCTAAAAGTATTGCAATATCTTATAAAACTAAAGCTATATGTGTTGTTCTCTTAGTTCCTTCCATTACCTAATGTAGGATTATTACAAACTAACCAACATACTATTTATTAACTTAATGTTTTAAAATTGTGTGATAGTTTATGTTAAAAGTGCAGAGATAGTAAACAAAGTTCCTGTTTGCTTGTGGAATGGTTGTGACAAGGAATAGACTGTGGAGTTCCTGATATTCAACAGCACCATCATCTGGACTGTCATAGAAACAAATAATATCTTTGAGGTTAAAAGACTAGACAGAATTAGTAGCTTCAAAAAAATTAGACTCAACTCGTCCAAAATCAAAAAATAGGTAAGAAATTATTACGTTTAGAAACAAAAAATATCAATGTCTTTTAATTTAGAGATAAAACAATGAGCAGGGTATATTCTATGTACAATTCTGAAATGTGCTTCCTTAGCTTTGTTTGAAACACACTATAAGGTAAAAAGCCAAGCCCTTCTCCAGTTTAAGTTCTCAGTTTTGCACAATTAGATAATATAAACTAACACAAAGCATGGTTATGTCCTACAAAATCAGAGAAATTCACTTTAAACTCTTACATAACATTTATGTAACACAATAATTTCCAAAGTTATTGACATAGATATTAAATGCACCTTTTGTGGAGCTGAACCAGAAACAGTTATGTAGCCTATTTGTTTTTTCACTGCCCCTGCTCATTTGTGTTTTGGAGAGAGACATTTGTTTATAACAACAAGAGGGCCTAAAGACATTATCACAATATTCAAATATAATAATAAACCTTTGTGTTACATGACAAATCTTATTCATGTAGTTGGTAAATTTTAAGGCTTCTCCTTTTTCTAGTTGAGTTCAATTAGTACATACATTGACATTTATGAAAAACAAAAGAAGGGAACGTACATTGTTATATTTTAAAGAATTCTTTTTTATAGCCCCTGATTAAGGTATATTGACTTTTTGATGTTATTGTTTATTTATTATGTTTAGATAGCAATACTATTATTTATTTCCGTTTAATGTATTTCTTCTCCACTACAGGTTTCTGCTAGAATTAGCCCAATTTTAACAAGGACAAACAAGTTGTTCTTGTATTTGGGAAAACTGCTAATTTATGTAAAAAAGAGGAACCCTTGCTTGTACTTCGAGAGGAATTTTGAAAATATAAAATTCATATTTATAAAAAGAAATTAAATCTTATCAATGATCAGTAAATATGTTCCCAAGATTTGTTAAATGTGTGAACCTTTCTCAGGTGTGATTGCAAATTCTGGGGAAAAGGGCAGAGTATAGGATCGGTTAATTAAAAGGGGATTGTTTTATTGTTCTAAAAACAAAATGCTATTCTATCAGAATCAATAAACAAATGCTATAATCATATGTAATTATACACAAAGTGGGTTTAAGGGAATCAAAAACAGATTGGTAATCTTGACAATACCGGACAACAATAAATATATTATTATACACAAAGTGGATTTAAGTTATTTACATCCCACATTTCATTTGATTCACATCTATTTTTTTTACACACTGGATGAATGTCAATGATCTGCTAAATGTCTGTCTGTTCACAATGTGCAATAAAAAGACCAAAAAAAAAAAAAATGTTCTCTATTTCTTTGTTTTTGGTCTTTTTCCTGTTGCAAATAATTCTGACTTGATGACGTCACCTTTCCAGTAAAGTTGAGAAATATTAGGGCGTGGCTGCCGACGACGTGCCTGTTCGTACATCTGCTACGTGATGACGTCTCGGGGGCGGAGCTATAAAGGCTTGTTTTCCACAGTTTAACAGCACCGGGCTGGAGAGAGAAACCTCCATTTTGTGTGAGCTGTCCGAGCAGAGAGCTGAGCATCGTCCAACGTGAAGAGGCCAAACAACCGACAAACCAGGAACAAAAAGAGTCAAAGTTAGCCGACGAACTGCTCGTTAACCAATTTATTATCCGAAAGGAAAGCCAACCTTATCGTATGTCCGGTATCCAGAACCTCCAACACTTTGGTGAGTTGTTTTTATCAGACTGAAGCTTCAACGTTAGACAAGGTGGGGGAAGGGCGAGAGCTAACGATGCTAACTGCTAGCATCCGCCTTGACGTCGAGGTTTCACTCGCTTTTGTGTACGATTCAACTATTTATTACAACTAATCATCTTCAAAGCAATCAACTCAACATAAATTATAACTCGTTAAATCTTTAATGTATTCATTCAACTGTCATTTATGGTCATTTTTTAGCTCATAAACAGGCCTTTTTGCTTCACACGGGCCGCCATTAGCCCTCAAATATGTGCTACGTTAGCTTATTCTTCAGACGTGGTCGACTTGAGAAGGCTATCACTGCTGGGAAAACTTCAACAGAACATTTATTTCACTTGGTTATACTTTTATTTAAGGTTTGATTCATGCACAGAAAGTGAAAGTTGTCGTGTCATGTCTCTTGTCAGTCCATGTTCAGTCCTGTTGAAGGGTGTCGCTTATAGCACACAGTGTGCTACTGGCTAGACAACTACCGCTGCCTGCCAGCCTCCTGTAAGCTGTTTAGCTGTATATTTAGCTTCCTACGTCTGCGCAGTTCTTCAACACAAAATATGCCCCCGAAGGGATCTGCCAGATGTCAATGCATGGAAGATGAAGTACTGGTTTTGTAGCATTGGTTTGTAGAATGTCAAATATTTTGTTTTTTTGCTTTGGCTCATTGTCTGTTTCTTGTCCTTCTACCACTCTCTCCCCTCCAGACCCCTTTGCTGATGCAAGTAAGGGTCTCGACCTCATCCCATCCGGGACAGAGGACTATATCCACATAAGGATCCAACAGCGGAACGGCAGGAAGACCCTCACCACTGTTCAGGGCATTGCCGACGACTATGACAAGAAGAAGCTAGTCAAGGCCTTCAAGAAGGTACTACCCTGGGGTGGGGTCTAGTTTGAGCAATATCGGTCTTAGTTGGTGGTTAATACTGCTTTGTTTTTATGCTGTAAGCTTTTACCACATGCTGCTGCAGGGTTGGTGTGTTTTTAGCTCCCTGCAAACACTGACTCATTGTTTTTACCCTCTTTGACCTTAACAGAAGTTTGCGTGCAATGGGACAGTGATTGAGCACCCAGAGTATGGTGAAGTGATCCAGCTTCAGGGAGACCAGCGCAAGAATATCTGCCAGTTCCTCATTGAGGTGAGTCTTTTGCTGTTAAAAAACCAAACAGGGTTGTTTTCCTGCTATGTGAAACAGTGCCGACTTGAGGCACAGACTGGAGGTCAGAGGTAATTTTCATATATTGATTTCTTGTTTCTTTTTCCACAGATTGGCCTGGCCAAGGAGGAGCAGCTCAAAGTCCACGGCTTCTAGAAGCTGCTAGCAGCCCTCTCCCCTTCTCTCTTAGAAGGCCATTAAACTCCCCCTCCTCCTATGTGCTGCTGTTGCTCTTCCTCTCCCCTCTCCCCCCTTGCAACCCCACCAGCTCCTATTAACCAACACATGAATTACCTCTGACAAACATGGGATCCTGTAACACCACCGCACCCCAACAACACCAGGGGGCAGGCTCGCTCTCACAAAGACACACCACTGCAGCTCCAAACATCAGGGATGAGTGGTGATGACCCTCCCACACACACTTCCTCCTTCCTTTCCCCCTTTTGTTTATTTCCTTTTTTAATTTTTTCTTTTTAGGTCCTGTGCCACAACTAGGAGGCACCGTTTCATGTAACTCTTTTGTTTTGTATTCAAGGTGTTTCAATAAAACTTTGAGTCTCCATATGTTGGAGTGGTGTCATGGGGATTGGGGGCTGGGTTTGTACAGGAAGGTCATAGACTTTATAACTGTTTACTGCTGAAGTGGGTACATTTAGAAGAGCAAAGGCTGCAGGTGGGAGGAGGGGACGTAGGGGTGTGAAGGCATTTGCTGCAGAAGCCAGTCTCTGTAGTGAGCCAACATGCGTGATTTCCCTCGTTTCCGTCTGCTTCACATGCCCAGCCACCTGCTCTCAGGTTACAGAGCAGAGATTGTGTAAAGTACCGACCATCTTCACCACCCCATCCAGTAAATTTGTGTTTTGCTCCTCATTTAATGGCACGTTTTTCTAACTCATTATTTGTTGTTTTTGCAGCCAATCCAAGTATTAAAATTGAATGGGCGTGGTTCAGTGGTGGTCTTTCTTTGGTCAAAGCGACGCCTGTAATGTGGAAGGCTGAGTCGGTTTAATATGTGATCAGATGAACCCTCCAGAGTGGGAAGTGAAATCAAATACTGGTAATATTTGGCTGTAGCTCAGTGACAGTATGACTTTTAGATCTTAACATTGAGGATAATTTTGGATTTGCCGGTAAATGAAGTGAGTTTCCTACTCTGGCACTTGACCAGCTTTCTGGTGTGGTCCAAAAACAAACCTGTTACCACACCTGCGGTTATGGACACTTGAATCTTTAATTTTCCTATATAATGCAATAATTTATAAACATAAGTTAAGATGTAGAGTTGCTGAAGTAATACAGTAAAAATCAAAGCCATGGCCAGGTCACACTGTGCTCCTGTGACTGAGGGTGATGGAGAGCAAGTCTGTTTTGCAAAATCCACATTTGGTTCAATAAAATGTCTGCAGTTGAGAAGCATGTCCTGTTTTTTGTACATGTGTCGGTGATTTTATTTGTCTTCACTTTGCTTTTCGGTGTCGACCTCTGCATCTTTTTGTTTACAGTAATTACTCATCGCACTGCATCACAAACTTTGAGTAATAATACAATAATATATACTGTGAATTCATTACAGGAGCTGAACAAGCGTGTAGATCTGGTAACTTAAAGTACATTCATTTTAGCACTATTATTTATTTCCATTTAATGTATTTCTTCTCCAATATAGGTTTCTGTTTTACACATGAAACCTTATTGGGATCCAGACTAAGTATCAATTTAGCCCAATTTTAACAAGGACAGACAAGTTGTTCTTGTATTTGGGAAAACTGCCAGTTTATGTGCAAAAAGAGGAACCCTTGCTTGTACTTATAGTGGAATTTTGAAAATATAAAATTCATATATCTATATATAAAAAAATTAAACCGTATCTATGATCAGTAAATATGTTCCAAAGATTTGTTAAATGTGTGAACCTTTCTCAGGTGTGATTGCAAATTCTGGGGGAAAGGGCAGAGTATAGGATTGGTTAATTAACTGGGGATTGTTTTATTGTTCTAAAAACAAAATGCTATTCTATCAGAATCAATAAAAAATGCTATAATCATATATAATTATACACAAAGTGGGTTTAAGGAATCAAAACAGATTGGTAATCTTGAGAATACCGGACAACAATAAATATATTTTAAATTAATAAATTATTTTACCTGTTCCGAGTACATAAAGGTGTTTTTATTTCATAATTTAATTCAACTTAATGTCTAACATTTTGTCAAACCTGGATTACAACAGATTTATATTGTTACACTTTTAAATATTAAATGCAGCAGGTCAAGGTGTAGCTCATTTTAATCACGTTATATACTGCTGGGTATCTTCACCTATAGTAACATCCTTATGAGTTGATTCATATTTTATATTAATAATCAGAATCTGTAAAGTAACTAAGGCTGTCAGAGAAATGTAGTAAAAGTACAATATGTACCTCTGAGATGTAGTGGAGTAGAAGTAGAAAGTAACAGAAAATAGAAATACTCAAGTAAAGTACAAGTACCTCAGTACTTAAGTAAAGTACAGTACTTGGGTAAATGTAGTTAGTTACTTTCCACCACTGAAATGTTTTTCTTGTTCCTTCTCTGTGATGTTTGACCTTCAGTTTATTTTCAACTGCTGTTTCTCTAACTAATGTCCTTATTGTTATTTACATAAAAAAAAAAAATGTAAGGTTAAAAACAGCATGAAAAATCATATTTGGACTCACAAAGATCTAATATCTAAATTCATATATTAATACTCTTTCTTTAGTCACCTGTAAAGAGGTACACTGCTTGAAATTGATTGTAGGAAATAAAGTAAAACAAGATCAGTTATGTCCTCTGAGCAGTGCACTGTCATTAGTAGCTTTAATATTTTATTAGCTTAACTTCTTTTATTCCTGTTTGTTTTATTGCTGTTTTATTATGTAAACCCAGCAAAATTGCACATTTTTTTATTTTTAAGTCCAATTTATCAGCTTTTCATAAAAGCCTAAAATTTGATTACAAAAATAAAGCAGTCACAGCTCTTAAAGGACATCGACTGTCTCTATAAACTAAAGCTAACCAGAAACATCATACATAATAAAAAAAACACTGACGGGATATTTTACTGCACAATCAGTTTACTTTAAAATCAGTTTACTTTAAGTACTTTGAGTCACTACAGTTGAATAGGGTAAAAAAAAAATTACTCATGAACATCCCTTCCCCAGTTGATTACTAACATTAAGGGAATTCTCTTTTGTATTACAACTTTATGTTCTAAATATGCAAACAAGGCATTATCTTATCAAATATGTGCTAATTTTCATACATTTCCAGAACATAAATCTGAACATTGGATAAAGCCAGGTTCAAAATTCTTGTTTCATTTTGTTGACATAATAGAGTCAAATGTTTTTATAGAGGATTTTGGATATCTCTTTTTATCACTCCATAAATCAGAAAATACTGTCAATAGCCATAATAATAAAATATATTTCTGCTGTGTTTTTAGGAATACAATCTTGTATAAATCAGGCTCTGAATGATATGTGAATAAACCCCTCTGTAAAAACCTTCAGAATATAGATAAGAATGAAACTGGACAGTTTGGTGGATGTAAAAAATATTAACTAATAGATGTCACCATGAAACTTCTCCAGTTGATTACTGACATTAAGACACTTATTTTAAGTATTTCTGAAATGTATGTTTAAATATGTAAATGAGGCATTATCTCATGCTAATTTTGGTGAATTTAGGAAAAATCTACAGACACAAATAGACAAAGTAGTAAAATAAAAACCTTAATGTGTATTTTGGATTATTTCCACAAGTCTAAAAGAAGACTGGAAGCAAAATAGCCCAAAATCTCCAAACCAGTGTATGAGAAAACAATGTTTTGACCCGTAGTATCTCCCCTAAAGCAGGAATTTTACATGTAACAGAGTATTCTCAGTGTGGTACTAGTACTTTTACTTTATACAATACTGACTTGACTTTACAATAATTTGTGAAATAATTCAACTGTGCAATGCTGTCATTAATACTGCATTTATACTTTACATACAAGAAATATTCTTATTCATACCATTCTGGCATTTATATTTAACACTTAATAGATCTCACCTCTCAGCATTTTGTATTTAATTATTTGCATTGTGGTCATTTGTTATATTTATTATATTACATTTATTATTTTAATTTTAGTATGTATTTTTTTAACAGTGTTTCTATTGTAGCATTTACACATTTTAGATTATAAATTAGTCTTTAATGCACTTTTTTAAGATTATAATTTAGTCTTTAATGCACATTTTAGATTATAAATTATAGCTTTAGTGCACATTTTTTGTATGTCACTTATGTACATACCCGTCACTGGAAATATAAATCCTACTCACTGTACATACAGTATAGTGACATCTCAACATGTACATTATTATCCAGTCCATGTATATCCATCCAGTATTTATTTCTTTGCACTATTTGTATTGTTACAGCTCCCGAACACTTGACTTGTATATAAACATTTTATTTTTACTTTGATTATTTCTATGCATAAAAACAAACGGAGTCAAATTCCATGTATGTATGTATGTACTTTCTGAAACATACACCCCTCAAAAATAAAACTGCGTAATAAAAGAAGAGACAATTTTAGACAAAACACCAAATCTTTAATGAAAGTCACATTTGTCATCAGTGACCATATGGGAGAAAACATTTCATCTTACAAAGGGTGAGACTGCAGCGAGCGCCCCACTGGTAGTCACAGGAGCATTCTGGAGAATACTGGATACATCCAAGCACTCAGCAGAGCAACACGCCACCAGCTAACAGCTAACCAGCAATACTGAACTGCTACACAACTGCGCCTAGTGCACAAAACAAACATACAAGCAGGATTAGGATCAAAAATTAAAAAGAAAAAGACACTGTATCTAGAGTCCAGTAAATTATGTCCTGTAAGATTCAACTAAAGATTTAAGGAGATGAGCTGATACCTTAAAATCTGTGATGACCTGAAACAATCTGATAGACTTTACGTCACCCCAGTCACTTTATAATGTATATGCAATAACATTGAACACATTTATCACGGAGTTAAAATGATCTGCTGTCCTGTCAAACAAAGACACCCTGAGCTGCAGGAATTAAACATCGTAAAGAAGCCGGTAACTTCATTACGGTTTTTTGAGGGATAACTTCAGTTTAATGAAATGTTTGAACCGATATGAAAACAACAATATAAACAAAGTTTAAAGGTTGGTTTGGGTTGTGTCGTTTTGAAGAAAGAAAGAAATAAAATGGCTTCTTCAGATGTGTCCAACTATCCCGACTGTTGATTTGACACCATGGGCCTGTGTCACGAAGACAGATTAACGCCAGATAAAATTAACTCAGACTTTCCTGTATCACAAAACTGGCCCACAGACCACAATAGATCACCATGGTTATTAACGCAAAATAAATCTACATTTCCACAGGATCGACATGGACGAAAGCACTACATTTACCATAAAGTGAGACGTATCAACAAGACCTCAGTGAAATGTTTAGAGCTGAAATTATTTAATTGATTAGCCATCGAAAGAAAAGAAAATAAGTAACTATTTGGAGAATTGTTTAATTGTTTGAATAAGCAAAAACTTTAAACTAAACTAAAAATGTCCGTTATAGTTATACCAAAAAGTTAATCTAGGGATTATTGTACATATTTTACCTCAATAAAAACTGCTTTTTGTCACGAGTATAATTAAACAATCCACTTTCAATCTGTTGCATGTGATACTTAATTAATTAGTAATTATGAAGTCAGTCTCTTTGGTGTAAACGCACCTTTGAGTCAGCTGGTGACCAAATTTGTGCCACAGGTAATCCAGGATAAATGTGAGGCTTTAACAAAGCCAGGAAAGCCAAAGAAAGCTGGACTACGTACTCGCTTCTTGATACAGGCCCATAGAAGGACGTAAAGCAGAGGAGCAACTGGTACAAACTTAATAACTTGTGTATTATTATCCTGTGTCATCATTAGAAAACCAGGTCAGAACGAAATCCTCAGCATCGAACCAGAATTTAAAAAACATTATGAAAATAAAATCAAAATCACATCAATGAAGAGACAAAGACTTTTGTTGTGGCCAAATGAATAAAACAAATGAAAGCATGGAAGACACAATAATAACCTTTTACAGCAGGACACTGTTGCTCGCGTTGGATCCAGTCTTGACTTGAAGCTTTCAGTCTTCACCTGAAAACTGCCAGAACAGCCATAGTTAGGATACAGAACACAACGTCAACAAGGGCCGGACATCTTACATCGGACTGATATAGAGAGGTGAAGTCCCGCCCCTTCCGGTAGACCACCATGGGACCTTATTTCGGAAAAATATGAATGGTAGCCAACGGCGAGAGACAAATATTTTTGTTGATCCCGTTTGAATTGTGCCATGAATCACACATATGATGTTTGTACATTTAAAACATAATTTTGCAATTCAAGAAAGTCTCAGTTTCTTGTAAAACTATTGAAGTATCAGACTGGGAAAATATATAACTAGAAAGACTACACACCCAAAGTGGCGTCTCTCTCTCTGAAGCTAAGATGTCTGTGTGTTTCGTACTGGGATGTACTCACACCAGCAACGGGTCTGATCGTTCTTTCTCTTCCCGGCTAATAAAAAGACCAGGAGTCGCTGGATAAAACACATCAGGTAAGATAACGTTTCATTTGTGCGTGGAACATAGCCAAGTTAGCTAGCTAGCTAGCTAGTGTTGGTGACGTATATTGTGTGAGACGAGAGATGTAGTTCACTGAGCGGTTTCACACAAAACTAAATGGTACTACGACAAACACACTTTTTTGATTTGCAAAATTAACTTTTAAATTGACAAACGTATTTGATTCATGGCGCAATTCAAACATGATCCAATTGATATTTATCTCTCCTTGTTGACTACTGTTCATATTTTTCTGAAATAAGGTCCCATGGTGTCCACCGGAAGGGGGCGGTTCTTCGCCTCTATATTGGTCTTTTTTTAAAAATCTGATACCAGCCAGTTGTGCACATTTTATGTGATGTGATTTGACTGCACATTTACAAAAACTTAACTGCATACAGGGAGCATTCAACCATGACTCATTATAATTTAACATTTAGTTCCAATGAAAGTAATTATCATTATAATTATCTGAATCATTAAAGCCTCAAACGTCCCCATACATCTTCCCTCAACTCGTAGTATAATTTCATCCTTTGGCCGTAATCACAGAGGACCTTTTTTACCTGCAATTATTTTCAACACATGCACGGCTCCTAATTTTAGATTTTTTTCCCAAGGATAAACATCATCTGGGAACATATGATGGGCATTTTACAATATTTTCTGGCATTATAGAGACCAAATGTTTCAATTGAAAAAAAGATTAATTGAAAATGACAATAAAGTTTATAAATTGCAGCTGCGGTCACAAGTTTCATTGCACGATTTGAAGGAAGAAAATGAATAACTGAGCTCTGCAGCTGCACTGATCAGCGAACTGCTGGAAGCACTTTAGATGATTCAAAAGATGAATACTGGTGGACAGAGCAAACCAACATGACTGAATCACTGAAGTGAGGCCCGCTCGTTTTCGGGGAACTCCTATTTGTCGGGGACATTAAATAACAGCATTCATTTAAATTTCGAATTTCCGATGTTTAAAGCCCCCCTCCAGTGTATTTTGTAATTTTTATAATATTTCATATTTATTTGAGTCATTTCCTGACTAAGCTGATTAGCCACATTATTTGCCCAATTTGTTTGACAAATAATTTTGACGTATGACTATAGTAGAAGCTGCAAGTCAGACGTCAACCTCCAAGCTTGGACCGGCGCAGTTGTTGTTGATGTTCCTTTGTGTCCGAGCAGCAGCAAACCGATAAATCTGTTTATCTGTCTGTCAGTTTGTTTTTCTAGTTAGTTAGCTAGTTAGGTGTAGTTAGCGAGCCCAACTTGTTGCATTAGCTAACTGAGGGTTTTCATTTTATTTTCCTCCACCTTACTTAAGTGTGTTATTTTCACAATGGCATTTGTGTGAACGGTGAATGGGTTCAATCAACGCAGTGGATTACACAAAATCCTACCATCAGAATTAGCACAACACACTGACCGTCTCTCGCTCTCTTCTTTACCGTCTCCCCGTGGAGATAAATTAACGGAAAGCAGCCGATGCCGTTTTGGAGGTTTGCTGGCCTTTAACAGGTCCGGACGACGGGGAGTGCACAACTTTCAGCCCAAAAGAAAGCACGTGAAAAGTCCCGTTAGAGAAATAAACGAAACGCAGTGCAGCCTTGTGTGGCGTCGGTGCTGGGAGCTGAGGCGAGAGTGGCCAGTGTTGTTGGACAGTGCACCTCGGCAACATGTCTGTCCATCCTCTGGTGCGCTGTGGCCAGCGTGCGGCTCCTCAGTGCAGCAGCAGCCAGACGACCGCCTCGCCAGGAGGAGATGGCAAAGAAGAGTGGGAGCGAGAGAGTCTGTGTGTTGTGCTACTTCTCGTCTCATTTGTGGTCTGATGAACGGTAAATTCATCGAAACTGGGTTGAAAAACGATGCAATCTGGTTGCCATGGTATGAATTAAGTCTGACCATTAACGACACCCCCATTCTCCGTTTGAGAAAGAACCAAAAAACAGGAAGTAAAACTGCCTGTAGGGGGGCTTTAAAGCTGAATGTTGCAGGACACGAAAAGCCTCCTATCTGATTACGGCCTTCTTATCCTACTGCAGTCTACCTCAATACATTTTTTTAAACTTTTTCATTGGAAATCTGTCGTTTTGAACAAGAACCAGCGCCCCCCCCCACCCACCCCCGGCTGGGGACGTGACCAGGAGGACAGTTTTATGTCCGGTGACGGACACAGACAGACGTACCTCAACACCAAACCCCAACTCTGACTGCCTCCACCCTGCTGCACAGAAACCCTCACCAGCAGCAGCAGGCGGCCCGTGGGCAGCTCACCACATACCTTCTACCTGCTCATACTGCCTCAGCTCAGCTCAAACTCCACTTTAGCAAACAGGATGCCGCAGCTTGGGAAGGAGAGAATTCCAGATTTGGTTTACAGAACTGTTCTTAACAAACACTTCGCTTAGTATTCAGTGAAAATTATGAGCTTCGACAGAAAATGTAACTGAGTTCAGAACTTGTGTTGCAGGGGCAAAAAAAGACCCCCACGATGCATCTTTACCAGGGCAAAACAACTTTTCAATTGCTACTATTTAAATCTAAATTTTTGTTGCTGTATTGGTTGCTAAAGGGGATAAACTAGTCGGTCTCTCGTTGTGGTACTAACTTAAAAAAAGACACTGTAAACAAACAAAATAAATCTCTGTGTAACAGCAACATCTTGTCATAACTCACCTGATGCTGAGCTCTACGGGGTTTCGCCTCCATTTTCTGCTGCTGACTTGGGCTGGCTTTTAGATCTTGACCTGGACCCTCTGGAAGGGGTGCGGCTTCTGGACTTGGACTTGGACTTGGACTTGGATTTAGACTTGGACTTGGACTTGGACCGGGACCTGGATCTAGATCTGGAACGAGACGGGGCCTTGGCCTTCTTGTTCCTGGGAGAGTGAGACTTGGATCGGGAGTAGGATCTGGAACGGGATCTGCTGTAGCGGGATCGGCTTCGGGAACGAGAGCGGCTCCTGCTGCGAGACCTGCTGCGTCTTCTGTGTCTCGGGCTAGGGGAAGAGCTGGATACATTCAGTGGGTTGAGTTATCATCTACGATGTGAAAACAGCTGGCACTGAACTCAGAAAAATTTGAATAGGCTACACTGATACAGATTTAATTTGGGCTTGTTAAACATTTCATTAAAAGATTAAACTGACAGATTAGCTGGAATTAGCAGATACTACATCCTAAAGAACTCCAACTAAAAAAAGCTGTTTGTTGATGCTTTCAGATTGTGGCTGTTTGTCTGTAACAGGAAGAGGCTCAAACATTACTACATAATCAGTAGGTTCTCCTTGTAAAGTCGGCATTCAAATGATCCATCAAGATGATTATTTAAAGGGAAAATCTGAAAAGTTGCAGTAGTGTCACACTACTCACACCGACCTCCAAAGTTAGCTATTTGGTAAAATGATTTCAGAACTTTGCTTTTCTGTATCTGCCGAATTGTTGAGTGGATCTTGCTGGTTCGCAAAAAACAACTCTTGTTCTATGAGGAAAGTGTATTGATCAAAAGACTAAGTCCACCTTGAATGAACAAAATCTTTAAAGGAGTCTGGCGACCCCATCCACACTACTCACACCGTCCTCCAAAGTTAACTATTTGGTCAAATTAATTCAAATTTTGCTTTTTCTGTATATGCCGAATTGTTGAATGGATCTTGCTGGTTCGCAAAAACAACTCTTTTGTTCTTTGAAGAAAGTGTATTGATCAACAGACTAAGTCAAACCCTGAATAGGCTAATTCTTGGAGTTCAATTCAATGGAGTCTGGCGACCGCGTCCATGCAACAGACACTACTCACACCGCCCTCCAAAGTTAACTATTTGGTAAAATTATTAAAAAACTTTTGCTTTTCTGTATATGCCGAATTGTTGAGTGGATCATGCTGGTTCACAAAATCAACTCTTTTGTTTTATGAGGAAAGTGTATTGATCAACAGACTAAGTCCACCTTAAATAGGCAAATTCGTCAATGGAGTCTGGCGACCGCGTCCATGCAACTCACACCGCCTTCCAAAGTTAACTATTTGGTAAAATTATACCAGAACTTTTGCTTTTTTGTATATGCCGAATTGTTGAGTGGATCTTGCTGGTTGGCAAAAACAACTCTTTTGTTCTATGAGGAAAGTGTATTGATCAATAGACTAAGTCAACCCTGAATTAGCAAATTCGTCAATGGAGTCTGGAAACCGCGTCCTGCATGGACGCGGTCTCCAGACTCCATTGAACAATTCTGTTGCATACAGACACTACTCACTGCGCCCTCCAAAGTTAACTATTTTGTAAAATTATTTCAAACTTTGCTTTACTGTATATGCCGAATTGTTGAGTGGATGTTGCTGGTTCGCAAAAAAAACTCTTTTGTTCTATGAGTAAAGTGTATTGATCAACAGACTAAGTCCACCCTGTATTAGCAAATTCTTCAATGGAGTCTGGCGACCCAAAGTGCTAATGTTAGCTGATACAAGTTTCTTCTTACCTTCTGCTTCGGCGTCCATGACCACCACCACCGCCGTACCTCCTGGTCGGCCCTCCTCCTCGTCGGCCTCCTCCACCTCCTCCTCCACCACCTCCACCACCACCACCGCCACCACCTCCTCCTCCACTTCCCCCGTAGTGAGAGTCAGGAGGTCTGCCGTATCGCGCCATCTGGACTCGCAGCTCCCGTCCGTCCAGCAGCGCGCCGTCCATGGCGTCCATCGCGTCCTCGGCGTCCCTCTTGTCGTGGAAGCGCACAAACGCGAAGCCCCGGCTCTCTTTGGTGTATCGGTCCCGGGGGATGTAGACGTCTCCTACCCGGCCGTACTTCTCGAACACCCGTCGCAGTGTCTCCGGAGACGTGCGGTACGTTAAGTTGTCCACTTTGAGTGAAGTCATGCCGTCGACGTCTGGCGGAGGCCTACCGTAACTCATGGTGATTATAACCCGTCTGTGTGAGGCCTAGCAGCCGTCCTATAAACAGTTTATATATCGCCGCTACGATGGAGCAGACCTGCTGGTACAAGTCCGCACACACGCACACACAGCCGGCTGTAGTTTAGATGGATTCCTCTCACCTGTTGGAGGATTTAGAGGCTCAACAACCACAAAATAATAAGAGACTTCTTCCGTCTGCCGCCTCGCGCTCAACTGCCTCGAACCAGTGAAGTGAACTTCTTCTTCTACGTCACAGTTCAGACGCTTCTCTTCATCACGTTGATTCACTAGCGCCCCCTATAGTGGAATTACTCTAATTATAATAAAAGAAGTATTCAGATCCTTTGCTTCAGTAAATGTACTGACTGAATATGGTATGTAACTAAGTACTCAAGTGCTATACTTAAGTACATTTTTTTTATTTACAATACTTGTACTTTACTTACTATATTTTTTTGTACTTTGTACTTTGCACTACTAACTTTTTTACTGCCTTTTTACTAACATGTTTTGCACTATGGAACTGTGATGCTGGAAACTTGAATTTCCCTCGGGATCAATAAAGTTACATTACAGTTGCATTAATGTGTATTTTGCTGCTGGGGATCTAGACTAATCTATTTCTGACAGTATTAATATGATCATTCTAATGGGTAAATATCATAGCCATTGTGGCAGGTCGAAAAATTAATTTCTCATCACTTAAAAAGAATGTACTCAAAAAAGATTTGTGTGGAAATATCTTGTTTTTTTTTTGTTTTGTTTTGATTAATGCCCCTTATTTCTGAAATCCTTGCAAGTCTTTGTTATTTTTTTCTTATCTATGCTTCAGTAAATGTACTGAATGAATATGGTATGTAACTAAGTACATTTACTCAAGTGCTGTACTTAAGTACATTTTTTTTGTAGGTGCAATATTTGTACTTTACTTGAGTATTTCCATTATGTGCTACCTTAAACTTCTACTCCATTACACCTCAGAGGCAAATATTGTATAGTTTACTCCACAACATTTATTTGACAGCTTCAATTACTTTAGAAATTTATATTTTACATACATAAAACAAACATTGATATATTATTGTAGATTAAGCTGCCCAGCAGTTAAGTATTTAAAATTTGCCATTTGCATTAATGTGCATGTTGCTGCTGCAGACCTAGACTAATCTATTTCTGACAGTATTAATATGATCATTCTAATTGTGGCAAGTCGAAAAATTAATTTCTCATCACTTAAAAAGAATGAAAAAGATTTCTTTGTGTTTCTCAAAAAAGATTTGTGCGGAAATAGCTTGTTTTTTTTTATTGTTTGATTAATGCCCCTTATTTCTGAAGTCCTTGCACCACTTTGTTATTTTTTTCCCTTTATCTATGCCTAGTGATTAAGAAATGACTGTTTATCATTTGTATATATAATTGATATAAATCACCCTTATTTTATTTTCATTGTTTTATGTTTTCATTTATTTTGTTAATTTTATATTGCATTATATTATATGTGTCTTGTGTGTTCAATAAAAAAAAGTATAAAGTTGAATAAAACTACAATACTCAAGTAAAGTACCTCGAATTTGTACTTAAATAGAGTACTTGAGTAAATGTATTGTGGTATGTATGTATTGTGGTAAGAATGTACTCAAAAAAGATTTGTGCGGAAATATCTTCTTTTTTTTAATATTGTTTTGATTAATGCCCTTATTTCTGATCTTATTTCTATCTCTTTATTATTTTTTTCTTATCTATGCCTAGTGATTAAGAAATTACTATTTATTCATATATATAATTTGATATAAATCACCCTTATTTTATTTTAATTATTTTATGTTACATTTATTTTGTTAATGTTATATTGCATTGCAGAATACGTACATATATATATATATATATATATATATATATATATATATATATGTACGTATTCTCTGTGAGATCTTGTGTTCAATAAAAAAGTATAAAGTTGAATTTCTGAAGTCCTTGCACCTCTTTGTTATTTTTTTCTTATCTATGCTTAGTGATTAAGAAATGACTGTTTATCCATATATTTGTATAAATAATTTTCTATTAATCACCCTTATTTTATTTATTCATTATTTTCGGTTTTAATTTATTTTGTTAATGTTATATTGCATTATATATATATATGTACGTATTCTCTGTGAGATCTTGTGTGTTCAATAAAAAAAGGTATAAAGTTGAATAAAACTACAAGTAAAGTTCCTCGAATTTGTACTTAAATAGAGTACTTGAGTAAATGTACTTAGTTACATTCACACCATTGCTTCTTCATTACATGGCAACGTGTTTATTATTTTGTATTTTAACCGGAAGTAGTTTTACTCGCCTGCTAGCTGTAGCGTTAGCCCAAAAGATGAAAAGCTTCTACGCGTTATTTTTTTTAGCAATTTATTCTTTAGTATTTATATAAGGTTATTAATGAATACGGTTTTAAATTAGTTTTAAAGTTGACTTTGTGTGAAGTACAATTACTAAACAACTAACCGGAAGTAGAATCCATTCTCCACCAACAGACAAAACAAACCTGGATGTGTTTAAGCAGATTCACTGTTAGTGAAGTCTCTCTGCGTTGAACGTTTGTAGATCTAATATTTGATGGTAGAAGCGCAGTTATCTCATCACGACAGTCAGCTGATTCTCTCACATGACTGCTCTGTCTAGTTTCTAGTTCAGGTTACCGGTGCTGTGAAAGTTATTTGAGGGGAATCTTGTTTTTCCAGGACGGTGAAGCATAATGTTGAAGTTATTTTAGGAAGGAGATGAACATCTGAGGACATCAGGACTTCCACACAGAGCTGACTATGTCTCTAATACCACTCTGAGTCCACACAAAGAGGGCTAGCTAAACAAGCTTCAGCTGTGTTGGTGAGTTGTTGTCTGTGTCAAACCTTACAGCTGTTTTCTTAAAGCTTAACATACGAAAAGACACTGCGCGATCAGTCATTATCTTGATCATCTTCGGTTTAAGAAATGGACGCTAAACCAAACCCCCTTTAAAAATCTGTCAATTAAACGCTCTGTTGCTTTTTAGTCAGACATAATACCAGATAAAGCACACATTTAAGGTGTTTTTGTAATCCAACAGATTCACTTTATAATTCGGCATACAATTCACAAAGTCTAACTTTTAGTTAGATAGTAATTTCTAGGTTGTTTCCACCAAAACACACTGAAAAACACATGAAACACATTGACTAAAAGTTGTTATTTAATCGAAATAAAGTTGTTGTGTAGATCTATTGTGTGCCGAAATGATCAGTGGGTGCTGTCAAATCAAAATGTCTGGAAACATTTATGACTTGTCCCAGTCTTGTATGTGTTTGTAATAAAACAACAGATTTTTGAATGAAGTTTGGTATAAATATAAGCCTTTTTTTTAACGAGTGTTGCAGTGAGTGCATTAATGTTGCTTTGTTCTGATTTCTACTTCTCTTCTTCTATTCTCAGATGTGCTGTTCACACCTGTAGATTTTTTTTTGTATTTATTTCCTCAAGGAATTAACAAATATCCTGCAAAATGAGTCCTTGCCTATGTGTTTGTAATAAATCAACAGATTTTTGAATGAAGTTTGGTGTAAATATAAGCCATTTTGAATGAGTTTTGCAGTGAGTGCATTAATGTTGCTGGTTCTGATATAAGCCATTTTAATGAGTGTTGCAGTGAGTTGCATTAATGTTGCTGGTTCTGATTTCTACTTCTCTTCTTCTATTCACAGATGTGCTGTTCACACCTGTAGATATTTTTTTGTATTTACTTCCTCAAGGAATTAACAAATATCCTGCAAAAATGAGTCCAGAGGGGAAGAGGCTGTTGAACATCGTTGTCTTGGGCTTCGGCTTTATGTTTATGTTCACTGCCTTTCAAACATGCGGCAATATAGAGGTTGGTTGGATTTGCTGATGCACATTCCAGATTGATCACACATAACTTCAGATAAGATACATCAGTCTTCTGTCCTAAACTGTCTCTCCTTTCTTCATATATACAGCAAACAGTTATCAAGAGCTTCAACAACACTGAGTTCCATGGGAGTGGATACACAAGGTTGGTATTTTGTTTTTTATCTGATGCTCCAGTAAACAGTATCTGTGCAGATGTTAGAGTATCTTTTTCAGCACTGATACAGACCTGGTGGTATCTTCTGTAATCAAATCTGTTGCACTCAGAAATCCTTGAAGGATAATTAAATCTTAGGGCGAACTATTTTAGGGAACAAAGTTTACTCTAAGTTCAGTGAGTCAGGGTTCCAGAAAACATCCTACATTACTTAAATCTTGCCACTTAAGACGGGGAAATCTTTGAATGTACTAGGAACCCAACCCAATATGCATCAGTCTTTGTTTAAATCACAAAGCATCACCTCTCAAAAAAGTTCTCCATGGGCTGGACAGTTAAACACATTGTCTTTTACTGTACGCATTACCTGTCCTGTCATCTGTCACTTGCAGCATGGCCATCATCTATGGAGTTTTCTCAGCATCCAACCTGATCGCCCCCTCAGTGGTGACTGTCATTGGACCGCAGCTATCAATGTTTTTCAGCGGGCTCTTTTACAGGTAAGCCCATGCTGATTTACACAACCCTGCCTTGCCCTTTTCATGCAAATTTAGACTTGAAATGTCTCTTGATGTTGTTTTCTATAGCGGCTACATCGCTATGTTCATTTACCCGTATACGTGGAGCTTCTATACAGCGTCTGTGTTGGTTGGAATAGCAGCAGCAGGTAAAGCGAAATCATCTAATAGACCATTTCTAATGAGGGAACAGGTCTTCTCCACATTTATATCTTCTGATTTTTCTTTTTGGTGTTTTAAGTCTTGTGGACGGCTCAGGGAAACGTGCTGGCCATCAACTCCACTGATAACACCATTGGAAGAAACAGTGGCATATTTTGGGCGCTGCTGCAGTTCAGGTGAACCTTTTTGAACCAGCAGCATGCATTTTAATCTAGTTTTATGGAGAACCGTATTGTTTGGTGAACCTTTTGAATTGAATGCAGTTTTTTTCCCCTCATCTCTCTGCAGCTTATTCTTTGGAAATCTCTACATATACTGTGCCTGGCATGGACATGTTCACATAACAGGTAGGAAGTTATTTGACACAATCTCTGCCTCTTATGTATTTACTGCTGCTCACAGACTTTAGTTCCCGTGCAGACTTCTCATAAGAAGTTTCATTTTAAGCGTGTGACTCATGTTGTGTGTCTCAGACAAGGACCGTCAGACGGTGTTCATCTCTCTCACGGTGATCAGTCTGGTGGGTTGCTTCCTCTTCTTTCTGATCCGGAAGCCTGACCCTGAACCAGCTCCCTCTGAGGTGACAGAGTCACTGCTGCAGGCTGAATCCACAGAGAGCGGCTCCACATCTGGGTGAGTGTTGTCAGGATTCAAGGGAAACCTGGAATTCTGTTACTGTGTGTCGAGTGATGAAAAAGTCCTGGAAAATGACAAAATACATCAAAATGTCCTGGAGAAAACGATGAGATTTAATGGGCAACAAAATCATGATCATCTTTCTGCATAAACTAATTTTCTCCAATGTCAGGGACGACGTAAATATGAAATTGGATGATATCATGTTTTCAGTGTTTTCAGAGGGAGAACATGCACAAATCAACCCCCAAAAATCCAGATTTTCCACATCTGACTAATTCAAGTATAAGCTTCCGTTATTTTGAGTGATAATACAAAGAGAAAAGGAGCCAGTGAGTGCAGAAAACTGAGAATATTTAAATATGAGCACAAATACAGACACTTAACAGCATAAATAACACAGAAGAAATCGGCTACTCTGCTTTACAATGTGGTTGAAACCTGGCGCTCTTCCTCTAGCAGCATCAAGACGTTTGTGCTGATGTGTCTATAGAAATAAAGAAAAAGCAGGAAGTGACGTGATAAATGGCCCAACTTAAAAGCATAAATACAATAATTAAATACAATAAAAGCAGATAAATTATGCAAATGTAAAAAACAATAATAGAACTATTAAAACAAGTTTGGAGCAATATTTAGCCTCCTTCATTACAAGCTGGTGGTTGGTAACACTGGATTTATTAGGTTTTCTAGTTTCATATGATGCCAGTATCTTCACTCTAGCTTTAAAACTGAGCCCGCTACAACCTAAAAATCACAAGTTGCGTTAATGCTGTTAAAGAAATTAGTGGTGTTAAAACAAATTTACGTTAACGCTTTATTATTGCGTTAACTTTGACAGCCCTAGTTGATTCCTACATAAGTCTCTGCACAGGGACGCTGGAGCTGACCATTAATTAGAGCTATTTATTGTGTTGAGCTGTTTTTAGGGGGCCCAAGATGTGTAGCAGTACCCCAGCTTGAGCCTCTTTTCTGGAGTAGTCCTGATGTCAGCATCAAATAACCTTACTTAAACATTAAGAGTTCCACAAAAAACCCTGGAAATGTCCTGGAGAATATCTTTTTTAAAAGACAGATGGGAGCTCCGGGTCGTCCCAGCCGTAGGAGGGATGATATTTTTTTCAGTGGAACAGTACAGGACGAGACAGGTGACCTTTCACTGTAAATGCTATCCTTTGTTGTCTTTTCCACATTACTCTTTGAAACTGCTGTGATACAGTCGCCACGACAGCCAAGTCCAGTTTAGGGATGAGTTGGAAGGTGAAAATGTCTGTGAAAGGTCGAGAGACAAAAAGATCCATGCAGTTACATCCGCATCATAATGTCTTTATGGTCCTCCTCTTTGCAGCTCACCTCGCCCAAGCCTCAGCTCAAAAGCTCTGGATGCTTTTGGTAAGTTTACTAAAATAACCTCCACTTCATGAGCCTTTAACCCTTAGTGTACCACGTGTTAACATCCACCTTCTTTTCTGCAGTGAAAGCGTGTAAAATGTTTGTCACCAAAGAGATGCTGCTGCTGAGCATCTCCATAGGATACACAGGTGGGTGAGATGAGAGTGACATGTGTGCAGGTGTGGAGGGTGTAACTAATGAGTCTGAGTTCATTCTGCTCTATCTGCTCCATCAGGCCTGGAGCTCACTTTCTACAGCGGCGTTTACGGGACATGTATTGGAGCCATGACGCAGTTCGGCCAAGATGCAAAGAGTTTGATCGGCATCTCTGGCATCTGCATCGGCATAGGAGAGATCTTAGGTGAGTCCTCTGTGTCCCTTCTTCACCTTGTTCTGACGGAGGTGGAGGAAGTATTCAGATCCTTTACTATAGTAAAAGTACTAATACCACACTGTGAAAGTACTCTACTCAAGTAGAAGTCTTGTATTCAAAACCTTACTGAAGTACAAGTATGTATCATCTAAATGTAGTTAAAGTAATAACAACATAATGATGCCGATTTGTAGAGTTAGATGAGAAGTTTGATACCACTCTCATGTCTCTATGCTAAATATGAAGGTACAGCCAGCAGTCGGTTAGTTTAGCTTAGCGCAAAGACTGGAAGCAGGGGAAACAGCTTGCCTGGTTCTGTCCAAAGGTAACAAAATCCACCAACCAGCACCTCTAAAGCTCACTAATTAACACCTTATATCTTATTTTAATCTGTAAAAAAAGACTGAGTGTAATGAGAAGATATGTGCTATTATTATTTATTGACTGGGTGCAGAGGTGGAAGAAGTATTTCGATCTTTTACTTCAGTAAAAGTACTAATGCCACTCTGTGAAAATACTCCACTACAAGTAAAAGTCCTGCATTCAAAACCTGACTTGAAAGGTATTATCGGCAAAATGTAGTTAATGTACTTAAAGTTAAAGTGTTCATTGTGCAGTAAAATGTTCCCTGTCAGTGTTTTCCTATTCTATCTGATGTTTCAGGATTAATATTACAGCTGCATTAATGTGTATGTTGCATTTGAACTCCTTTATATCCTGTTGGCTAGTTTAATCTACAGCAATGCATCATGGTCTATAAGATCATCATATGCTTGTAGCGTCACTGTCCTGTGAGAATCACGTATCTTTAAAAAATCAGAAAAACAGCCCTGTTTTCAGCTTTGTGACGATGCATTTTCCAGCTGATCCAAGAGGCTTTTTAAAGAGTATATTTAGCTTCAGAAGGAGGAAGATTTTCTGAACACATAAAGGAACACTTCGTCCTTCAGTTTATCACAAACATTCAACATCAACACATCTGGAGATACCTGGTTTTCACTGGACAGGAAGTAACTAAAATGCTGTCAGATAGATGTAGTGGAGTAAAAAGTACAATATTTCCCTCTGAGAAGTATAAAGTAAAGTACCACAGATTTGTACTTAAGTACAGTACTTGAGTGAATGTACTTATTAATTTCCACTACTGGTTTATGATGCAGTTTGTCACATGAAAGCTCTGCAGAAAGAATGAGGAAACAAACTGAGGAATGTCACGAGGCAGCGAATGATTTTATATTCTTCCTCTCTCCTGCCAGGAGGGGGTGTGTTCGGGATGCTGAACAAGTGCAGCCGGTTTGGGAGGAACCCGGTGGTGCTGCTGGGGCTCATCACTCACTATCTCGCCTTCTTCCTGATTTACCTCAACATTGCCGCCGACGCTCCTATAGCCCCGGAGGAAGGGACGGATCTGCAGGCCTTTATCACCCCCAGGTACAAAGACCACAGCAGGGCTCTCTGTTCAGACCTGAGGGGTCATTCAGTTAAACCAGGCTCACTTCAGATTCAGAGGTCTGGAACCAGGCTAGAAATGTGGTTTCATAAAGGAAGTTTAAATAAGTCTGACTTGTGAAAATGCATCCCTCCAGACTGGCTGGTCCTGGTCAGGCGAGGGCCCAATTCCAATCCGGCCCCGACACAGCACTTATCATACAAAAAAAAACCAACAGAGGAGTTCAAAGTGTTCATCTGTGTGCCAAAAGTTGTCTTTGCTTTGTTTATTGCAGTAGTTTTGTTTGTTTTCCCTGTAATATTTTATTTAGAAGTTTAACGTGTGCTGCTGATGAACATCAGTTTTGTCTGTACTGGTTGTTTCTTTTTTTGTAAATTGATTTGATCTGTTCTCGATGTCTCAGAGTTCATAAACCAGGCTTGACTTACTGTGATCTTATTAGCTTTATGAAAATGTTTGTAATCCAGATTTAGTTTAGTTAGCCCTGCTCATTCTGAAACCCCCCTCTGATGTCCTGAATCTATTTATTCATGACTTGATCACTTGATGTCATTTTCAAATGTTTCTGTCTGTGTGTTGTGGCTCAGTGTCGGCGTGGCGTTGCTCTGCAGCTTCCTGCTCGGTCTGGGCGACAGCTGCTTCAACACTCAGCTCCTCAGCATCGTCGGCTTCACATTCCGCGACAACAGCGCCCCCGCCTTCGCCGTCTTCAAGTTCATACAGGTGAGTTTCAGACGCCGCTCACTGTGACTGTGATGTGAAATAAGTTAAAGGTATAATATGTAACTTCTCCACATTAAGACGACTAGACTTATGTTATATATGTTATTGAGTTGTGTACTTACATTATCCTAAATATTTCCAACCATTTTCAAAACACAAATCTGTAATTTTAATCAACGACGTTTCATTTGGTCGCCTGTCAATGGCGTCATCATATCGTCTTTGTTCATGCGTCAGCATTGTGGTTGTCTGCCAGTCATAAATTGACTTTTTATCCAGTTTTAAGCTACATTTTTTCAATACACGTTTTAGATCTTGGTGGTTTTAACTCCAAGCTGAACAGCGTCGGAGAAATGATGATTTTTAACGTGAAGCTGCTTTATTCAGTGTTTTTACAGGTTTTAATCAGCGGGTTTGTTTTGTAGCGGAGGAGACCTCTGTGGTAAAAACCTCCTGAACAATGAACACTGAAGGAATCCTAACCAAAGAGTATAGAAGCAAAAAGGTGAAACTCTGGTGCTTTTTTGACACCAACCGCTAGATGGCGCTGCAGTAGCGCTGCTGCCATTTCGGACTGTTTTGATTGAGAGACCCCTAGTGGCACAGAATTTCAATAATTACTGTGTGTTTAATTTATTATTTTGCAGCTCCAGAGGACCCTATCAATGTCACAGTAGTTTAAATTTCCTTCTTTCAGCTTCACAAATGTCTTGTAACATATTGTTGTATTTTCTCTGCAGTCCATCATGGCCGCTCTGGCCTTCTTCTACAGTAACTACCTGCTGCTGCACTGGCAGTTGCTCATCCTGGTCCTGACGGGCTTTCTGGGCACCATTACCTTTTTCTTGGCCGAGTGGTCGGCCGAGTCCAGCAGGCGAGAATCAGATTACGACAGCATCTGATGTTTGTCTGGTGAAGATGAGGAACTCCACAGCTGGAAGAATCCCCCCGGGATGATGATGATGGTGACGATGATGAACATATCCAAGCCTCTGCAATCAGAGACACTGTGGTATGTTTGTTTTTTCATCCGGTCTGTGAGTGGCTGCAGGAACCAAATATTAATCTCAACATTTATCTGTAATTAAATCAAAAGGCATGAGGAGGAACTGTGTGCACACCAGATATACCTCACTTTGGTTCATTCCTCCTCTTCGCATTATTTTGTGCACATAAACTTGAAATGAATCTGAGCAAATTATGTGAACATACTTTAAACATACTTTACTGAGGCACGATGGATAGGGATTTGCTAATCAAATAAAAAGCACTTTTGATTTGAGAGCCTGACAACAGTGAAATAAGGAGTTGTGGGTAATGGGTGCCACTGTCTGTGGGAAGAGTTCCTGAGGAATAACACTGACTTTACTGTGAATCAGGTGCTGGTTTTAAGACAACAATGTCCCCAACAGCCTGTTTTCACAGCCTGCATGTACTGACTTAAAGTACAAGTCTGGTGATATTCTATATATTTTTTCTTGTCAACACAATCCCATGAAAAGACCAAAATCAACAATTAATTAAACCTACTAACAAGCCTGATATCTCTTCTTCCTCTGAGCCTCCATTAAAACACATCACTGAGCCTCACTGTGTCACTGGGTGACATGTTCCTTCATCACCATGAACACACGCACGGTAGTTTATTGTGACTCAATCCCACATACACCGTCCTGCTGCCACTAATACTCACTAGAGCACCACATGTGGATTAATCCGCCACTGAAAATAGTCCTCAACTAATACACAATAGAGAGGTGACGTCCTGATCCTTCCAGTGGACCCCATGGGACCTTATTTTGGAAAAATAGGAACTGTAGTCAACGGAGAGAGACAAATATTTTTTTTATGCCATTTGAATTGCGCCATGAATCACACATATGATGTTTGTCAATTTAAAAGATAATTTTGCAAGTCAAGAAAGTCTCAGTTTGTCGTAGTTTCATTTAGTTTTGTGTGAATCCTCTCTATTTCCTCCTGTTTGTTTGATAAAACCTACAGTGACCAGCTGTTTTAGGAGATTACTGATGAAACTATATATTAGTGTTTTTAAAGATTTACGTCTTTAGTCGGAAACCAATGGGCTTGGAGCTGAGAGCCACAGACAGGAAGTCAGACAGTGTTGAGAGACAGACTAACACATTGCCGATTTCGGGTCTTTAATGGGATTTGATGACAATAAAAAGTAGAATAATGCCAGCCTTATCCTTTAAAAGTTCTTCCACTCTCTTGTGACACCTCTGCTCTCACAAAAGCATGTCATACGCACAAATTCAACCTTGATTATTAGGAAATACTGACAAAACAGCCACTCCTTGGCTCCATACGGCTGTTATAATGTTGGGACACTGTGATTCCCACCACATGAAGCAGCTGTGTTGTGCATCCTCTGCTCTACTCCCCAGTTTGTCCCACATGTTCAGCTGCAGACACAAGGTAATCACAACCTTACAATTAACTTTTACTACAGATATTCTGCCAGCCATGTACCTGCCAAGCCCTCTTTGGCTTCTCACTTTCATTTAAAGACAGCAGACTGGGAGCAAAGCAGTTAAAAGGGAAACATTATCAAGAAACTGAACTTTTTTATTTGTGAGTGTGAAACTTTCACCCTCAATTCTGCTGTATAATTGGTTTAGTTGTAATATGATCCAGATGACTCTGCATTCCAGGAAACCTTTCATAATTACAAGTTGGTGACTGCATTTAGTTCAAACTGAGGCTGTTTGGTTTGTGCCACAAAAAAGAAAAAATCAGTCCTTTCTTACTTTTTCTGACCACCTGGAGAAGGTTTCCAGGGGAAAAAGAGACCACAAGACGGCAGAAGTTTGTTTCACATTGGTGGACGACAGTTTTTTAGCTACACTAGTATGGAGGACGGAACCTGCCAAAATAAATAATGAATAAATAAATAGATGACTTGATAAATGAATAAATATGTCATTAAATGAAGGAAAAATAATATTAAAAATAAATGTAGCCATTAATTAATTGATCAAATGTGACATAAATTGATAATTCTGTCTTAATTTGCTTCTTTATTTATTTATCTTTGTATTAATTCCCTTATTTATTTACTCCTCTGTTTAATTTTCCCTTTTATTTATGTATATATATATTTTGTTTTAAGTTGATTGACAGCCCCCTCATTTGCATAATGAGGCTGTACATAAAGAAATGTATAAAGAAAAGAATACAGAAATAAATAAGTTTGGGGAAATAAATAAGGGGTGAAATGCAATGGGAAAATCGTGCAGAAATAAATAAATACATAAATACATACATTTAAAAATAAATATAAAATAAATAAGAAATAAGTGCAAAAATAGATAAATATATAAATACTAAATGAATAAATGTAAAATTTGATAAAAATAAATACATTAATAAACATAAAGGAAAATTAAACAGAAGAGTAAATAAATAAAGGAATTAATACAAAGATAGATAAATAAAGCAAATTAAAACAGAATTATCAATTCATGTCACATTTAATCAAGTAATCAATGGCTACATGTATGTTTAATATTTTTGCTACATTTAATGACAAAGTTATTTATGGAGTCATTTATTCATTTATTTTTATTTTGGCAGGTTCCGTCCTCCATACACAAGCAGCTTGGCTCTGGAGATCAAGTGAAGTCGGTCCACCGCTTTAACTGAAAGGGAAATTTCTAGTTAAAGGAACAGTGTGTAGCATTCAGGGGGATATATTGGAAGAAATGGAATATATTATTAATAAGTATGATTTGTTTAGTGTATAATCACCTGAAAATAAAAAATTATTGTGTTTTTGTTACCTTAGAATGAGCCGTTTATATCTGCATAGGGAGCGGGTCCTCTTCATGGAGATGGCCGTCATGTTTCTACAGTAGCCCAGAACGGACAAACCAAACACTGGCTCTAGAGAGGGAGTTTTGCGTCGGCCACCGTAGTTCTCTGACACACTTGGCACTCGGGAGACATTTCAGTTGGTTGCAATCTGCAACCTCACCGCTAGATGCCGCCAAATCCTACACACTGCACCTTTTAATGAAATTTGGTTCAGACAATCAAGTTCCTCACAGGAAGAATTAAGTACTGATAATTTCACAAAATCATGCAAGGGGGTACTCCAGTGATTTAATATAGCTAAAGTTGGGGTTATATTAAATACAGAATGGTCAACATTGAAGCAGCAGGCAAGTCAAGATAAAAACATGCTGTTTCCTACAATTCCCAAAATGCAACTTGAGAATGTCTTATGTTAAACCCTCCCTGCCTGGTACATGTCTGTCTTTCAAACTTCATACAGTTTGTTACACAGGTTCTCTGTTAAAGGTAACCTGTGGAGTACAGCTGCAACTACACATTATTTTCATTATTGATTAACCTGCAGATCATTTTTTTCAATTAATCTATAATTATTTAGTCTATGAAACGTCCAAAGAAAATTGTCAAAAAATGGCCATCACTACTTCACAGAGCCAAACATGACACCTTCAGATGTCTTGTTTGATTTGACCAAAAGTTCAAATACCCCAAAATAATATAAATTATATTAAATTGGAATTGTTTCACTATTTCTGCTCGAAAATATGACTGAAATGATTAATCAATTATCAAAATAGTTGCCAAATATTTTTCCGTCGATCGACTAATCGACTACTTATTTTTGTGCTTTTTTGTTAGTATCATGTACTGTATACGTGTGAGCACACAGGCGCCAACAAACGTAGCAATATGCCAACAAGAGCAATGAGGCAAGTGACTGTTAGGTAGTAAACATAGATGTAGACAATGCAGGATTTAAAATACAAAGGAAAGTCAGCTTTGCAAATTATTCACAAGGAAGAAAATGCACTCAACACATTAGTTAAAGGACCAGTGTGTAACATTTAGGGGGATCCATTGACATAAATGGAATTTAATAGTAATAAGTATGTTTTCTTTAGTGTATAATCACATGACAATAAGAATCGTTGTGTTTTCGTTACCTTAGAATGAGCCGTTTATAGCTACATAGGGAGCGGATCCTTTTCACGGAGTCCGCCATGTTGCACCGCCATGTTTCTACAGTAGACCAGAACAGACAAACCAAACACTGGTAACTTTTCCTGCTTGGGTCGGAGTCGATAATGTTACTTGCTCCCGTTGCCGCCGCTCTCTCTCTCTCGCTTCACCACTCACTTCCCACGTACACACACACTCTACGCACTAACTCTGCTCCAACTGGCTCTAGAGATGGACATTCACGTTTTTGCATCGGCCACTGTAGCTCTCCAACACGCTTGGCACATGGGAGAGGCTTCCGTTGGTTGCAATCTCCTCACCTCACCGCTAGATACCGCCAGATCCTACACACGGGACCTTTTAAAGGATACACACAAAGACCAACCATGATGAGTAAATTAATCTTGATTTGCAAAATCAGTGGAGTGCCCCTTTAACATGCTGACCTCAAAACAACAAAACAATGGTTCTTAACTTTTACAGTTTGATTCCTCTACGATGCCCTTCACAGCCACACAGAGCTGCTGACTGGACACTCTCCGTCTTGTTCTTTTCTTTAATTACTGTTGTTGTAAACTGATCTGATGCCAAACCAACACAGTGCTAAATATGGGCCTTAAGACATGTTGTCTTCTCCAGACAGCTTTATGTAATGTTGACGTGGGAAGGAGCTGTATGTTAGATGCTGTAGATTTTTCTTCTTCTTTTGTTTCAAGTGTCAATTTATGAATTACAGCACATTATTCCAGTTAATTTATTGCCAAATGAAACATTAGCGGTTGGGTTTTTGTTTCATGCTGCAAATGCAATGGATGCAATCAAGCTCAAGGATGTTAAGGGAAACGCATGTGTGTTATGAAGGTGATTTTATACTTGAATGTAGTAATTGAGAATGATACCCAAACTTTTGCTTGCTTGTTTTTATTATCAATAAAATATTATTTTGAACATTAGTTGTGTGCTTTTACCTGGATAAACCAAAAACTGTAGCATATATTGGATAATGTGAAAAAAACTGTGGTTAATATGAATGTACTGGAGGTTAAATTAATTTTAAAACAAACTGGATTACGCACCTCTTTTTTGCTAAAAATAGGGACCTTAGTTTGACAGCACTGGACAGGAGCAGCTGCAGTTTACAACAATGTCACACATTGTACTTGACGTGTGAAAACATCCAAATATTCAGACATTAATTTGCTTCCTTCTGACAAAAATTCCCTCTTTAAAAGTCTTTATTTGTTTGACATACATACAAAAACAAACAATACAAATAAAATGCAATGAAATAGAAAATTAATAAAAGACAACTTAGAGACATTGTGCTAGGGTAGTAAAAAATAATATTTTATAATTATATGAATGTTTTTCCTTAGGTTTTTTGTCTTGGCATTTAACAATAGTATTAAAACGTATGTTTTAAATCATCCTTATAAAAAAAAAAATAACTATGCTTTCTTACCATTTTGTTTTATTAATAAAACATTGTCCCAATAAAATAAAAAAAATGATAATGAAACATATTTTCAAGTTTAAGGTTATTTATTGTCATGTGCACAACAATTACAGAGAAGCAGCTGTTGAATGAGATGAAAATCTTATATCTCAGGCTGCCTCCAACAATGCTCATTAAATATGTATAAAAACAAAATCCTGCAAGTAAAGATCTGAATCTAAGACATAAAATAGTGCAGAAGTTAAAATATAGGGATAAATATAACATATATATATATTTGTGGTATACAGGTGTACAGAAAACAGGAAGTAGTATATAAAGGTAAAGTGTATTATGTAAAGATAGAGGAGAATGTTTGTTTTTAGGAAATCCGACAAATTATCACATTCCGTGAAGGCAGCATAATTGCCGCTTGTTGCCTAGTGACCGGTAACGCTGCGAGAAGATCCCAACGTGGGAATCCGCGGAGGGATGTGACGTCAAGCGAGAATTAATGCTAAATACTTCATCCGGTCCCACGTTGAAAATAAAAGCCTCAATGGGATGAAAATGCAAAAATAAATAAGTACAAAATAAATACGTTTAAAAATGAATACAAATAAATAACATAAATAAATAAAAGTGAAAATTAAACAGGTGTAAATAAATAAGGGAATTAATACAAAGATGAATAAATAAAGAAGCAAATATCACAGTTTATCAATTAATGAAATATAATATATGACCTTTATTTATTTATTTTTATACTTTATTTTTTCCATTTTTTCGAGGTTGTTTTCATATATGCAATTTACAATTCGTAATTACAATAGTTTATAAACCATTTTTTAAAGTAGTTGAGCTTAGAGACGAACTCACTAAGTACACTAGAGAAAACAACTTCAACATTCGAAATTGAAATAAAATTAAGAAAAGAAATAATTACAATAAACATAAAAAAAGAATAAAAAAAGAATAGAAACGATAATAATACAAAAATAATAAAGTAATAATAATAAATTAAATAGACAAATAAGTTAATAGAAAATAAGGGGGGTGGGAGCGCAGATATATAGTAATATCATTTTACATGGGCACACACATGAATCCTCCTTCACATGTCAGGTCACCTCCAAGCGTATGTATATGTGCATGCGTGTTAACCCATGTAGCTTCTTGAAATACACTTTTCCATTTTATAAAATATGGGGTTTTTGTTTTTTTCCACCCTTTTGTTATTTGCTTCAGTGCTGTGATTCTAAGTTTTCTGAATAGGTAACGTTCATCTTTACCGAGACCAATTTGAGGTTTCCCGAGTATGATATGTGATGCTTTTAAATACAAAGGTTTTTTGAAAATGTCTTCTATAAACTTAAATATTTCTAACCAAAACAAATTTAATAGATTACATGTGTAAAATACGTGTAAATGATTTGCGTTACTTTCACCACAGTTTCTATAACCTTTATTTAACTAGCAAGTCACATTGAGATTAAAACCTCTTTTACAAGTGAGACCTAGCCAAGACAGGGTCAAATAGCGGCATCCAACACATAACAAGACAACATTGAATCACGACAGCGACAATAGGTTCAACAAAATGCATTACATCATCATAAAGTGCATTAAGTGCATGTTGTTATTTACAAAAATCCAGTTTAAGTAAATAGGAAATTTGCCAGAGATGAATGAATGAATGAATGAATGACTTTATTTCGAACATAAAAATAAATAAAAACAGATACAAAATAATAACAAACAAAACAAGAGTAATAGTGTCCGAAAAGGAGTAGGTAGAAGTAAAACTTATATTTCCCTACCCCTTTCTCACTTCTCCTCTATTAACTCATATATCATAGAATGATAATATAATATAATATATGAACTATCACAGATTTATTTACATCCCAAATTAAATAAATGAACAGCATCCCAAGTTTATTTACAACTCACATATCCATCCGGAGTTAAAAAGTAGACATAAACCAACCCTTAACACAACTCAACCATATACCTCCCAAAAATATCTTATGATGCTTAGATGCTCTTATTGACTAAAATGTACCAATGTTGTAACCTCTGCAGAGTGAGGGATGATAATGAATGGCTTACATTTTTTTTACGTTATTTTTTACTACATTTAATTTATTTATCAAGTTATTTTTTTATTTTTTTATTTTTTTATCCGTCCTCCATATCAGATTGTTTTGTCTTGGTTAAAGTTTTACTTTGAAGGGTGATTCTCTGTGTTTCCGGTTTGTGCGTCTGTTATGACGCTGTGATGGTTGCTGTTTTCTTTGACACATGAAGACATTCTACTGACGGACACCGAGATTACCGGCTGCCGGTGGGATGATTTAAAACCGGCACAGAGACACCAAAGTGAGTTTTTAAAACATATTTTAATACTTTACATATTAACACTTACATATATAACATATTTTTTGTACTATTAATCAAGTTTTAAGCTACGTTTAAGTGTGATAATCCAGCTACCGTTAGCTCAACTGTCACTAATTAACGGTTGTCATGCAGAAACAAAGATGTCGGAGGAGAACATCAGCTTGGTTGAGTTGTTGAATTTGGCCATCGGGACACCTCATGCAGGTGTGGTCAACTTCAAAGCCCTACACGCCCTGTTCAACGCCGTGCTCCGGCTGCTGGACATCCGGGAGAAGAAGACCCCGTGGAAGGACACTCAGGATGCTCAGGACCAGCAGCAGCAGCAGCACCCCGCAGAGGAGGACCAGCAGCAGACCCGGTTTACCAAGCTGGACCAGGAGATCGCTCCCGGCTTTGAGCTGCAGCTCCGGATCGCCTCCTCATCCTCCCCGACACACTCCTCCTCCTCCAGCCCCAAGACTTCCCGCAACCAGAGTCAGAGTCAGAGTCAGACCTACGAGGACGCCGTGGCCAAGGTGAGACTCATTCACTCACTTAGTGGTAATATACTTTAGAACTTTTACTCCATGAAACAAGTTTTGTTTTGAATATTTGAATTTATTGAAAGGAATTCATTGAAAGGATGGGATAGCACCTTGAGATGTAGCATCTCATTTTCGAGGGGGTTCCTATAGACACTAATACGAACAAACACATACAGACAAAACAACATTAAATAACAAACATACACTGCAAATACACTACTACTTACTTTTTAAACTTTTTTAAATCCTATTTGCTCAATTTCTACCCACTGCAGCTTTAATAACATACTGACAGGAACTTGTCGTTTTTTTAACCAAGCTGTTTGGGTTTCACTGTTTTCTTGTGTTGAAATGTTCAGGTGTCTAAAGAACTGGAAGAAGTACTTAGATCTTATATTTATGTAAAAGTATGCATAATACCATAGTGCAGAAATACTGCATTTTTACTACAAGTAAAAGTCATACATTTGAAATTCCATCAAGTATTCCAACAAGTATTAGCATCAAAACATTTCTTAAAGTACAGAAAGAAAACATTCACACTCATTTTGCAGAATGGTCCCATTCGGAAAAACTTTATTGGATTATGATTATTGATGCATTAATGTGTTCATCACTTTAATATTGTAGTTGGTAAATGTAGGGCTAATTTTAATTTGTATATATATTTTAATTTGTATATTATATATATACTGTATATATATATATATATATACAGTATATATATTCAACCTTACAATATTGTCTCAATATCGATATTTAGGTATTTGGTCAAAACTATTGTGATATTTGAGATTCTCATCGCCCAGCCCTACTGGGTGTGTTGCACTAGTGGCCTCAATCAGTGATGTCACAACAGGTGTTTTACATTTGTCAGATGATGAAAAACACCTGTCCCACCCAGACCCCCAGCCCTCTGCTGTTATACAAGAAAAATGTGATACAATGACCAGATTTGAAATCAATTACATCAGCATGAAGAACAATTGCAACAGTTTGTCTTTGGTTTATATGTAGCACAAATAAACTGAGGATCATAAGTACACACAAATTAAAAACATGAACAGGTTGTTTTAAGATGAGAAAATAAAGATGTCCTGAAGCAACGGAAAGAGGTAATAGATCTCAGAAAACAGGAAGATTATTCCAGTCTGATGGAGCTTTGTATTGGAATGACCTGCGTCCAACTTCTTTACTTTATTTGCTCCAGTTGTCATATGATGGAAATTACTCACCATCTTTGTTGCCTCAGTAAGGCGAGAGGAGGTTCAGGTTCAGGTTCAGGTGACTTAATTTGTACCCGTAGGTAGATTTGTTTTGCAGCAAAAATAGAGGATGACATCCGTATTGACAATAAAGGTAGAGCACAGACAAGAGACAGACATACAAAAAACATGACAAAGAGTTCTCAAAGGCTTACTGGGATCAGGACCCAGCAAAAAGAAGAAGGCCACAAGAACAATATAAAAAAACACTGAAATATCAGGACAAAAAAGACACAATAAAATGAGAAAAGGGATAAACTTTCCATAAATATGTGCAAAAGCTGCTAGGACTTATTTAAATGAACAATTGCAGCTGGAACAAAGCTGTTCCTGTAGCGCTTTGTTCTACAGGATGAAATGAAACCCCGAGAAATACGCATGAAATGATTCACCCACCTTCAAGAGAAATGTCTCCGGTTTGGGACCCCTCTTCTTTGGCCTGAACAGCTCCCTTTCGCGCTCCCTGATGAATGAAAAATCATTAAAAGATGCATCACACATTAAGAGAAATTATATTTTCTATTTAGTCTAAATCGGAAAATCTAAATTTTTCCAAGTAAGAGCCAAACTCTGCCAAAATTGGAGTGAGATGTTCCCAGATTTTGGGAGAGTTTTAATTAGAAATAAGTTTAATTAAAATAAAATAAACGTGTCTTAATAAAGCAGATAAGAAAATGGCACCACACATTTCAACTGTTTGAAGTAGAAACGAAAAGATCTCTCTCCACTTGACATTTGTTATCAAGTGTCAAGTGGATAACACTTGTGTCAAATGTAGCTAACTTAATATTTGTTTTGCCAAATTAAAAACTGGACTTTTATCTCTTTCAAAAATCAAAACAAACTTATAGTGACAAATGCAACTTTTTAAAATCAGATATATTATCAATATTATACAGTGGTGGAATGTAACTAAGCACATTTACTTAGTTAGTTACTTGACAAGTTTTCTAGAGCTCAAGGTGATGTCAACAGTTGCTAACCCAAATATATTGTGAAATATGTTGCACCTGAGGACACAGAGGCACATGTTTTTTTTTTTCAGATTACCCGTCTCATGAACTACTGTCAGGATATAGTGACTGTTTTATAAAAAATAACTTAAACTAACTTAAATCACAGAAATAATTGTATAAACAAATAATATCCCCCCCCATCCCTATAACAATATTACTGCACCATTAAATAAGCAGAGTTAATTTCATAAACAATTACATTTATACATATAAATTAATTAAATCCGATAGCAACATAAATTAAACATATACAAAAAAAAACCCAAAACAAATAAAGAAAATAAAAAAAAATAATAAAAAAGGAAAGGACCAAAAAAACAGAAAAAAATAAACTTTTTAAACTTTTCTTAATCCTATTTGCTCAATTTCTACCCACTGCAGCTTTAATAACATACCGACAGGAACTTGTCGTTTTTTTAACGAAGCTGTTTGTGTTTCACTGTTTTCTTGTGTTGAAATGTTCAGGTGTCTAAAGAACTGGAAGAAGTACTCAGATCTTATATTTATGTAAAAGTACGCATAATACCATAGTGCAGAAATACTGCACTTTTACTACAAGTAAAAGTCATACATTTAAAATTCGACTTAAATCAAATTATAAAAATATTAGCATCAAAACATACTCAAAGTACAGAAATAAAACATTCACACTCATTTTGCAGAATGGTCCCATTCAGAAAAACTTTATTGGATTATGATTATTGATGCATTAATGTGTTCATCACTTTAATATTGTAGTTGGTAAATGTGGGGCTAATTTTAATTTGTATATATATTTTAATTTGTATATTATATTTAGATATATATATATATATTCAACCTTACAATATTGTCTCAATATTGATATTTAGAAATTTGGTCAAAAATATTGTGATATTTGATTTTCTCATCATGGGTGTGTTGCACTAGTGGCCACATCTCAATCAGTGATGTCACAACAGGTGTTTTACATCTGTCAGATGATGAAAAACACCTGCTGTGACATCAGTGATCAGGGAGGTGCAACATGCATGTAAATGTCAACGAGGATGGAACAACACGGCAGCAGTTTCTCTGATCCTGATCCTGCTCCCCTGGCTGTTTGGTTAAATAACATTTTCTTTAAAGACCTCTGAGTCTGAGGCAGCAGTCCACTCTTACTCTTCTCTTGTGTATCTGGCGGGCTGCAGTGAACATTTCAGCGTAGTATTAGGCCGCTGATGACAGAGCAGAGGACAATAGGAGATGGGCGCCACCCTGACATCTCAAATGACCTCTGCGTGTCACTGTTCAGGTTTCTGTCAGGCCTCTTCCAAACAAGCACTAAAAGAGGTCAGGATCTTCAGCGTTACGCAAACTGATGTAGTTAATTTTAAAAAGACATAGAATTGCAGTAGGAAGGAATGACAAGAGTTTGTGTTAAAGATGGAGGGGTTTTTGTGACATCGTCCAGACCTGGCGTCACCTTCCCCCCCTTGTGTGATAGGGGGTAATTAGTCCCCTGCAGAGATGACTCTGGTTGTCAGGGGATGAATAGCTCTCAGGTGAAAAGCAGGACATCAGGCAGGTGAAGCTGCGTCTCTCAGAAGCCCCTCTGAATCATTCATGTCCTGTGTGGGCATCGTCCGGGTCAGCTGCCGTATCCGCTGATGTAACTGTGATGAGGTGACCCAGCGTGCCCTCATCCACCGCTGTCTTCAGCCTCTGTCTGCAGCCCCCGTCTGCAGCATAACTACAGTATATGCCACATGTCAGGGGGTCAGGCCGTATGCCATGGTTCACCCCCCCCCCCCCTCCAGGCTGATGGGACTCAGCTGAGTGACGTTTGGTGATCAACGTGCACCAACAGTTAATGGCTGACTGCTCAACAGCTTAAAGAGTAACGAAGAGAGGCTCAAGGCTACTCCACTGAATTATGACTGCTGCCCAGGAGGTCATTTTTCTGGCCCTGTTTGTTTGTTTGTTAGTAAGCAGAATATCTCAAAAGCTTGGAAACACAATTTGGGGTCAGATCCAGGAGTTTTATAAAGGATTTCTTCAGGGTAGTTTTGAACTAGGGCTGCAACTAATGATTATTGTCACTAGATTAATCTGTTGATTATTTTCTCGATTAATCGAATAGTTGTTTGGTCTATACAATGTCAGAAAATGGTGAAAAATGTCGGTCAGTGTTTCCCAAAGCCCAAGATGACGTCCTCAAATGTCTTGTTTTGTCCACAACCCAAAGATATTCAGTTTACTGTCATAGAGGAGTAAAGAAACCAGAAAATATTCACATTAAGGAAGCTGGAATCAGAGAAGTTTGAAAATGTTTTTCTTAAAAAAATAACTCATACCAAATAATCGATTATCAAAATAGTTGGCAACTAATTGATTAATTGTTGCAACTCTATTTAAAGCGGTTTCAATAGCCATCACTCAATATGATGTATGCTAATGTTAAGAGCTGAAATGCGTAGTTGATTAATCCTTTAGTCAATCGACAGAAAAGAATCAGCTATTTTAATAATAAATTAATCATTGAAGTCATTTTTTAAAAGGAAAAATAGCAAATATTTACTGGTTCAGCTTCTGAAATGTAATATTTGATGGTTTTCTTCTTACTTTTGAGCTTTGGACTGTTGGATGGATGAAAAAAAGCTATTTTGCAGACTTAAATTTGAGCTTTAGGACACTGTTGTGACATTAAATGTTCAAAGGATGAATCTATTAAAGGGACTGTTTGTAACTTCTTACACGTATAAATCAGTCCGTGTCGGTGTCCCATGCGTGTTCACGCTGTTCAGACTCAGACTCCAACACAAACTACACGGAAGCACCAAAACCGCAAAGTTATATCTAGTGAAGCCCGTCTTGCAAAACAGTGTTGGCCACAGTCGGAGGACGCGGGGGAGACCGTAGCTTTGGTCTCCAGGACCGGAGCCTCTGCGGTTCTCTGCTCCTCTGCTCCTCTGCCTGCTTGCCTTCACTCACACAGCGCGCTCGTTCTCTCGCTCAGCTCGCTCCACCTCTACACGTGCATGCGCGCACACTACACACTGCAGAAGAGTTAGTTTAGCTCTGAGAATATCTAGTGAATGTACAGTGGACGTTTGTGCAGAAATAAATGCTGCAGCTCCTCCAGACCAACAGAGGTTTCCCGTTTTCTTGTGAAGTGACGGGGCTCCGCAGCGAGTTACTTTATCGTCTCCGACCGGGTGCCGGTGTCTCCCCTGTTCCCTCCGGCCGCGGTCGGGAGGCTGAGGCAGGAAAAGCCAACACTAGGATCAGCATAGATTCATGGAGAGACCTTCGTCTGGTCAGCTAACATTACTGTCAAAAATAATTGGCAGATCAATCAATCGATAGCTCTACTACTGCTCACATTATGGGACTATACATAATAGCCTCGGCCCACTCTGCATATCAGCCCATACTGTATATGTGAAAACGGTGGAAATCAGGGCTGTCAATCGATTAAAATATTTAATCCTGATTAATCGCATTATTGTCACACATTTTTTATCTGTTCAAAATGCTGTTGATTTAGGTCTCATCTTGCTTGAAGCATTAGTTGGCATAAAAGTGTAGTTTACTGAGTAGAAATGTCAAATAAATTAAAATAGTCGCGGCCAGTAACAGGTCACATCATGTGTCATGCAGTGTGACGACACTTATTAACAAGCTGTTAGTCATTCAGGCTGCTGATGAAGAGTTGCCATGCATCTGTTCATGTCCGGGCACATTTGACACAAGTTAAACACCGACTCACATGCAGCTCAGGAATGTCCTTTCTTTCAGTTGTGACACACAAACACACACACACACACACACACACACACACACACACACTCACACTCACACGTTTACTCTGCTGACAAACCCTGACAGCCTCAAAGGAAATCTAAATATCCTGGTTAAAGATCGGATCATCAGCCGGAGATAGTAGATGAGGAACCAGTGTAACAGCTTGATTTGTCTCATCTGTAGCCCCTGGGTTGGGCTTCACGCTCTTTGTCAGCATCTGTTGAAGTACTGTCTGTTTTCATTTGGGTCAAAGGTCAGATTCCTGAGACATTTCTTTAATTTAAGCTGTCCTCAGACCCCTCAGGGAGATCAGGGAGTCTTTTGAGCCATAAATCTATGTGATAAAAAACTTTTTTTTATATATTATACATGTTGAAGAAAACAAGTAAACTTTATGTCCAATGATTGATTTTTTAAAGTGTCTGTCTGTTGTAATTGTAGGCCATGAAGCTCATTGAGGAGCTCCACAACCAAAAAGACAACCTGAACAAAGAGTTGAAGGAGCTCCTCAACCAAAAAGACAATCTGAAGAAGCTCCGCCACAAGCCGAAGGTAAGGGATAATTGCTGATAAAATCATTATTTTATGAACTGGTAGCAACCGTAACATAATAATAGTCAAATATTTTTAACATAAGTTTAAGTTTTTAACATAGTTTGTGGATGAAAAAGAGACACTTATCTTGGGATCTACTTTGAGATTTAAGAGCTGAGATATATTAGTCGATTTCACAAAATTAACCTGCAACTATTTTGCTAATCAGTTTAATTGTTTAAGTTATTTTTCAAGCACAAATGCCAATCATCCTCTGCTCCAGCTTTCTTCTTTTCTTTGTCTTATGTGACAGTAAATTATATATCTTTGGGTTTTGGACAAAACAAGAGTCACCTTGGGCATCTGGGCTTTTTCCACCATTTTCTGACGTTTTACAGATCAAATGATGAATCCATTAATTGAGGAAACAATCTGCAGATTATTGTATATATAATATATGAAGAAAATAATTGTTAGTTGTAGCCCTGGTTTCCCTGAGTCATTGCTTCTCCATCCTCTGAGGAAACAGCAACCTGTTGAAATACTGTTGAACACATTATTGTGAATTTAGTTATCATGCTTTTCAAATTAATTAGAGTCTAATAAAAAACTAGAAATGCTGTGTGAATTGCTGTATTATTGATACATCAGACCTACTTAAAGGGATAATTGTGGTGTTTCTCAGTGTGGTTGTATGAGCTACTTCTCCATAGTCGGTGTACTACCTACAGTAGATGGAGTTTGGAGAAACAGACAGGAGTACCAGCACGGGAGCAAAGCAATGTACTGCTGTGGACGGGGGCAGCAGCAAGACACATCTTAGACACCTAAAAAAATCAATATCAGTTTAAGTGTACGCTACATTTAGAATATTTTCACCGCTTTACCTTGCTGTCAGACAGCCCTTTCTGACGGGGAACTGAAGCTGTTATCTATGCTTTCTTCAAAGCCACCAGACTCCATTGACAAAAACAGTAATTTTACCTCTCAGAACACGGGAGTTGCTGGTCTAACACTGCCTCGATCAGTTAGTTTGTTCATGTTGTTGTGTGACTTTGGTGAATCCGAACTAACCCTTTAAAATATGAACGTCACACTGTAACACAAACAAACTAACCGATCGAGGCAGCGGTAAAATATTCTAAATATAGCGTGCACTTAAACTAATATTGATTTTTTTTAGGTGTCTAAAATGTGTTTTGCTGCTGCCCCCGTCCACAGCTGTACATTGCTTTGCTCCCGTGTCTGTTTCTCCAAACTCCATCTATTGTAGGTAAATACACTGACTATGGTAGAAGGACCTCATACAACCCCACTGAGAAAGATCATAACTATCCCTTTAGTTTTAGTAGGTAGAGACCTCACATTTTGACAAATATTGTATGTGTCTCCTCACTAAAAAGAGCATTCCCCTTTAGTGCCTTATCTCATATTTAATATTTTATTTATGTTCAAATTTTGCATATTTTTAGAATAATATTGACTGCAGCTAAAAATATAGATTAAGTAAAACATGCAGAGGAGACAAGTCTTCCTCTCAGGCTGCAGGTACAGTTTCCACCAATCACAGGGTTGGCTATCACCCTGTACTGTGTATAGCCTGAATTTGACTCAGATGAACATATCAATCTATGGCGGCTAGAGAGTCAGAGGACACAGTGTGGAGAGATTTTAATGATTAATTATCAGTAATATTGATTGGAGGGAACTAACAGGATTTAAGGGGGGCATGCCCCCCCCCCCACACACCGCCCAAGGTGTAGATTACACTCTTGCAGTAGGGTATTCCCTCTCTGTTGTGTCGTGAAGGTTGAAGCAGGAACGGAATCCGATGTTGACAAGTGCTGCCACCGTGTGGACGTTCTGGAGGAAGCTGTGGTGAGTCTGTTCTGTCATACTGTTTAAACTGCTGGCTGCATCTGGTCACACAATAACCTCTTTGTTTTCTTTTCCACATTTTCAAAAGTTGTTGCAATGACCTGTTTTTTCCCCAAATGCTGATTCAAGTTTGATCTCATCTGTTATCACCGTGACAGAGATCTATGAGGGACACATTTCAGAAGTATCCAAACGCAGAGGAGCTGAGTCAATGTGTGACCTGGGACGAAATGCAGTCAATGCTGCTAAGCGGGAGAGAAGATCCGCAGAAGGTGAGATCCAAACATGGTTTTTAAGAGGCTGTAATCCAGCCTGCTTTCAGTGTCAGACTGGGATAGGAAACCCCTGACCTGCACTGAGTTTGTTTATGCATTACAAATATTTCTCACATGGTTAAAGGTGATCCTAGTGGTGATAAATCAGAAATCCACACCCACAATGCCTCATTTTTTCACAGGCCAGCTGCCTCTGAGCCTCCATATCCACCACCAGGACTGTTGGTTCAGTAGTTGAAGCTCGTGCCTTACAGCTATGTTCACCCCTACATCGACAAAAGCAACAAAACGGCCAGCATGGCCAGCTACGTTGTCGCTGAGTTGCCATTTAAGTGTTCCTCAAGCGCTCGTTGACGTAGTAATGTCGCTAAATAAGTTTGGAGAAATAAATGAGGGGTGAATGCAAAGGGGAAATTGTGCAGATAGAAATGCATAAATACATAAATAAATACATTTAAAAATAAATATAAAATATTAAGAAATAAATGCAAAAATAAATAAATAAATTCATAAATTAATAAAAAATAAATACATACATAAATAAACAAAAGGGAACATTAAACAGAAGAGTAAATAAATAAGGGAATTAATACAAAGATAAATAAATAAATTAGCAATCTAAAACAGAAATATCAATTTATGTCACATTTTATCAATTAACCAATGGCTATATTTATTTTGAATATTATTTTTGCTACATTTAATGACATTTATTTATTTATCAAATCATTTTTTAATTTGTTTTTTATTTTGGCAGGTTCCGTCCTCCATACATGTCACCAGCTTCCATTGAAAATTACTAGGATGTTGCGGTGTCGCTCATAGTGTGAACACAGCTTTACAGATAAAGGTTCAGACCTCAGCCCTGATCCTTTCCGGGTGTATTTTAATGTTCCCCCTGTGTTTGCTCGGGTTTCCTCTCACAGTCCAAAGACATGCAGGTGAGGTAAACTGCAGACATTAAAGGATAGGTTTGTATAAGTCTTGAGATAAAAGTTGACAGTCGTGAGAGAAAGAGTCTCTGGTCGTCAATCCAAAACAGTGTTTCTAGATCTCACTGTGAAACCGGTTCTGAGCTTTGGCGACCAAAGACAGCATCAGAAACTTGATTATCACCATGTGATTGCCGCTACGACCCAGGTCAACAAACCATCCAATCAGAATACAACACGAAGCGCCACGCCACACATTTATCTCACAATCTGACAGCCTCGTTTTGATATCACAGTGTCTGACACAGACTGCAACTACAATTGTATTAGACTCATCTCACAGTGTGACATGCAATAAATGTACACAATGGTTGTTGTCACACAGTACAAAGGCACCTTAAGGCATTTGGGCTACCTCCGTGTCTGAAAAGTGAAGCCAATGCTGAAGTGCCTTAAACTTGCATTCTTTCTAATAGCCAGCAGGAGTAGACTCCTCTGGTTGCAAAAAGAAGTCTGATTGTATAGAAGTCTATGAGAAAATGATCCTACTTCTCTCTTGATTTATTACCTCAGTAAACATTTTAAACATGAGTTTATGGACTTGATCGCTAGTTTCTTCTTAAATGTGATGTACATTTAGTAAATGATGGTCCTATTTTGAGTCAAATAGACCATAAAGCAGGGTTTGCTTTAGGGCATGGCTACCTTGTAATTGACAAGTCGCTACCACGGCGTTGTCCGGTCTGGTAGTTGTCCGTGTTTTCGTCTTAGAACTTTAACCCTTTCACAGTGTGTTTTCTGTTCATGAAAGTTAATTATAACTTTTTTGATCTCCTAAAGATGTCTTATTTAGCGTTCAGTTGTACTTAGCTCCACCCTCTCGTGTCACTTCTGTGACTTCAGTCCACAAACCAATGGGTGAGGTCACGTCCACTTCTTATATAGTCTATGCTTTAGACAAATCATGTAGGTATCCAAAGTTGCTGTGAATCGTGAACTCAAATATATCAGACTTCATGTTTATGTGGAAAAGCTGACAAGCATTCAGATAGATACGTAGAAGTCAAATCATGATTCATCATTTTATCGCTGTACATAAATTTAGATTTTGTGATCTGTTTTTAACCAACGGACTGATAAAAACACACTTGGATTAAAATCTATTAAGGTAACAGTAAACTAAAATGAAATCTGTGGATTGTCTCCTTTAGCATGTCTCTACTTTTTTACAGGAGCTTGTAGGTTCAGGGGTTGTTGATCCAGTCACAGCGGTCACAGCGGTCAAAGCTGGTCAAAAGCGGTCATCTCTTAAAAGCAACTCCCCTGCTGTAAATGCTGCACCTTCTCATAGCAGCACGCCCTCCTCCCCCCACCCTGTCGACGATACCGTCAGGCCAGCAGCTCCTCCTTCTCCAACCATTTCTGGACAGATTTCGGTGGACGCCCGGACGGCCACAGAGGCTCCCTCAGTGCTGTCAGGGCCAACAGGGGCTCCCTCAGTGCTGTCAGGGCCAACAGTGACTCCCTCAGTGCTGTCAGGGCCAACAGAGGCTCCCTCAGTGCTGTCAGGGCCAACAGGGGCTCCCTCACCCTCAGTGCTGTCAGGGCCAACAGGGGCTCCCTCACCCTCAGTGCTGTCAGGGCCAACAGGGGCTCCCTCAACCTCAGTGCTGTCAGGGCCGACAGGGGCTCCCTCACCCTCAGTGCTGTCAGGGCCAACAGGGGCTCCCTCA
>CAKAKR010061690.1:51377-105436 GCA_916700685.1 Adelosebastes latens | reverse complement strand
TTTTGTATCTGTTCAAAATGTACCTTAAAGGGAGATTTGTCAAGTATTTAATACTCTTATCAACATGGGAGTGGGCAAACATGCTGCTTTATGCAAATATATGTATATATTTATTATTGGAAATCAATTAACAACACAAAACAATGACAGATATTGTCCAGAAACCCTCACAGGTACTGCATTTAGCATAAAAAATATGCTCAAATCATAACATGGCAAACTGCAGCCCAACAGGCAACAACAGCTGTCAGTGTGTCAGTGTGCTGACTTGACTACGACTTGCCCCAAACTGCATGTGATTATCATAAAGTGGGCATGTCTGTAAAGGGGAGACTCGTGGGTACCCACAGAACACATTTTCATTCACAGATCTTGAGGTCAGAGGTCAAAGGGACCCCTTTGAAAATGGCCAGCCAGATTTTCCTCGCCAAAATTTTGCATATGTTTGGAGCGTTATTTAGCCTCCTTCACGACAAGCTAGTATGACATAGTTGGTACGCATATTATTATCGCATTAACTTTGATAACTTTTTATATATATAGTAGATCCACGGATGGAAACTTGACTATGCAAGAAAGCTAGAAAGAAAGAGAAAGAAAGAAGTTGAGGGTTAAGAAGTAAAGCTCCTCCAGCTAAGCCTCTCATCAAACACGTATTGCCATCACAGCCAGCTGACGCAAGGGGGAAAAAATCACTCTCTATTTTCATTTTGTATAATCGTCTGTGTGTGTGTGTGTGAACAGTATGTGTGTGAATACTCTCCATTGCATCATTGCTTTAGCTCATAATATTCATATTGAATAGTGGCTATTTACACACAAACTGACAGATGGACAAACACATAAGCAGGAACTTCCCCCTAAAAAGGTTACCAATTACAATGCTTTTACACACACACACACACACACACACACACTGCGCTTTTTCCACAAGACTATCATGATAACACACGCATGCAAACTCTGCCCTGGGCAAGATGTTTGTTAGTGGAGCAACAAATCAATGGTGGCATTGATAAATGGCTGTGGTTTCCAAATGAGGCGTTGCACGGTGCCGTTAGATGTGGCCGTGTGCTGTGCTGGGATTGTTTCTATCCGGGAGCCAGCAGCTCCCCTCCCTGGCCGGGAAATCACAACACAGCATGCGGCTGCACCACCGTGATGAAGTTTCAGCACGGTGCTTCTCTTCCCCTCTCTGTCTCTGTCTCATTGCCTTTCTGCTCATTCGTTTTCTTTACATGTCAATTTTGTACTCCGGAGGCCCGTTTGGTTTGTCATTTAACATGCTCTCCCTGACTTCCCCCCTGGCTCACAGCGCCCGTATTAAGTCTCTAAATGGATGTTCTTCCATGATGGGTTGTGCTCCCTAAATGACAGGAGATCTAAATGTGTTCTTGGCAAGACGTCCTCCTGACGTCCACATGCAGTAATTGTGAACCTGCTCCCTCAAAAGGTCGCTCTGAGAGGCATCACTTGAGTTATCGGACTAATGGAACGGCATTTAAGATGGATTCCCCGAAGGGAAATAGCAAGTGGAGGTTGATGAAGGCTTGTTAAAATGACTAATGACACAGGGGCGTCGTTAAAAAAAAGTGGTTGGAGCCTCTCCCAGCATGCACTGGGTGTACGGCAGGGAGACACCCTGAGCAAACTGACAATCCATCACAGACGGACAACTTTCTGCAGTACTTTTGATAAGAGTGTGAACTTAGAAATTACTCCAGAGCAAAGCCAGGGGGCTGATGGTTTATGGGTAATATAAAGGGGATGTTTGTAAGGCTTAGTTGATTAATTGGTCGGATTGGTCTTAGTCGACTTAGATATCTTCAGTCGATTAGTCGTTTTTATGCTTTTTTCAATCTGAATAATTTATTATTTCCGAGAAACTGCTGAGCACATCTCTGGTAAACACGAGATTTAAAGGTGTATTGTCTGACAAAACTGAGACGTTGAGGTAGCAAGGTGTTAGAAAAGAGTGAAGCAGTGAAAGAGTTAAAGGTCCCATATTATGCTCATTTCCAGGTTCAAACTTGTATTTTGGGTTTCTACTAGAACATGTTTACATGCTTTCATGTTCAAAAAACACATTATTGTTCTCATCCTGTCTGCCTGAATACACTTGTATTCACCATATTCAGCACATTGCAAACATGTCACAACTTTTCACTTACGAGGTCGTGAATACCACCAGAGGGGGGCGTTCATGTGAACACGGTAAACACCACCCCATTTGAAGGCACCAATACACTGCAACCAGATATCATATTTAGAATGTTTACTTTTTAAAACTGTGTAATGGTCTATATATTGTAGATTTGTGACATCACAAATGGACAGAAATCCTGACGGATTGTTTCAAAGGCACAGTTTCTGAATACGGGCTGTGTGTCTGTGGATTGAGCGTTTCGATACTTTCAGAGGATTTATATAGCACTTAAACGTGCTTTATGATATAAAAGTCATGAAAATCTCACTTTTTTTCTTCAATACGGGACCTTTAATACATCACATCCATCAAGTAGAGCAGTAGATAAAAGTTTAGAGGCTTGACTGAGACTTTGATAGAGTATGAGAGATTGCACTGTGTGTATGAATTCAAAGAAAAAGACCCACTGTGAATATCAATCTCACCACGGTGACTTTATTAGTAAAGCAAAACTGAATGCTGTAATTCATTGAACGCATTTGCTGACTGAGCTGGTGATATAAGAACAAAAAGTGTTGTTTGCTTTAAAGACAAACTTGAAAGAAGTCACTTTGAAAGACATTTGGCCACATACAAACTTTAAACTAATCCCACACTGTGGATGGGAGGACTATCTGGGTTTAGTCCAGTATTCTGACAGAATAACAATGCCAATGAAAAAAGTATTTTACATTAACAGCACTATAAAGGCTGGCAGTGGACTGAGTGAACAAACAACAATAAGATTGGAGTAATTCACTCTCACTCCCAAACTTCTATGGACAAAGACGGAGTTTTTACAATCTCTCTGATAATGAACACAGTTCATTTATACTTCTGTTTGAGGGGGTTACACCATAAATAGTGGAGCAATGCAAAGGCTGAGTTATGTTTTCCTTCCTCTCAGTAACACTCATCAAGCTAAGCCATCTCCACTGCAAACCTCCTGCTCACTGTGAACCCCACTCTCTATTACAGCGATCAGAACAACCTCAAATGTGCCGACTGCAGTCTCATATTCAGCAATGAAAAAAAGTCAGACATTCCCACCATCGCTCGTATCACAAAGTGAAGTAAACACAGTTACCGTGGGTAATATAATTAACACACAATACAGCCCGATCACATATGACACAACGTTTAGTGTTGCGATGGTGATATCAGCTGGTGAAACCTACGCCATAGAAGAATGAGGTCCACATTATAGGCAAGCAGACGGGGAGTGAGATATGACTGGATGATTGTGATTATAATAATATCAATAACATCCTAGCTGCCAGCTGCAGCTGCTGGCTTGGGGCCAGAAATGATATAGTATTTGTAAGAGTGTATTAATAAGGTCTTTAAAATTAGTCCTGAAGCCTTTTGGATTATAAGCTCTTAAAGTTGAAGCCCACATGAATAAAAAAAAGTTATTTCTACCTGTCTTTGATGTTAGATGTTTAACTTAAAGGTGCTCTATACAATATCCAGAGCAATAATATAGCATCAAACAACTATTGTCGATGTAACGAGTAATGTCTAACTGAGCAGAGAATGAAGTCACTCTCCCTCTGTGTGTGCTGTAATCAGAGCTTCTTTGTGCTTTGTTGACATAGCCGGGCCGGCTGCATGTTAGTGCATGTGACTGTGCCCCACTGGCTAGCTCACGACCGCCGCTCTGCACTGCTCTGCACTGCTCTGCACTGCTCTCACACGACGGTCACAGCGCCGTTGCGGAAGCGTAGTATCCATCCTCTGTTTTTTTTCACTGTTAGCACTGTTAGCACCGTTTTTATGCTGTCGCCATGTTGAGAGCCATGTGGAGGCAATAGAAATGGTCCCCAAATCTCGCATTTAGGACCTGTAAAGCTAGGGTTGGTAATCTTCAAAAACATTTTTTTTTATATTTGTTAAAATTGTCTTTACATCTTGACAGCAATCAGTAAACAAAATGTTCTGACAAAAAAACAAACAAAAAAAAGAAAATAGTATCTGTGGCTGTCGCTGGATGTTACTAAAACCTCAAATCATATAATTCGGGCGGCCGCCTTCCTACCCGCTTCATTGTGCGTCACCGGAGTCTTCCACAAGCTGTTAGCTTGACAGCTGTAAGTACTAACAACAGCCATGTTCGTTGTTTACGTTCATTATGATAATATTGGGGGCGTGGCTTGGGAGGGAGGTCTGAAGGGACGGACTGTCAGTGTTGCCGACTTGTTGACTTTCTCGCGAGATTTAGTGACTTTTGGAGCTAGTGCTGCAAGCTAACAATGAAGGGTTCGTTTTTTTTTGGTTAGATAATTTTAAATATATAGTGTACTCTTTCTAGTTTCTCAACATTAACAACCCTAGCTTTAACAGTGCAAATGGACACAACCAGTATAGACACTGCAAACTAAATAGACTTCACCTGCCTCCATGGAAAAAAAAAACTGTGAGGAGGCTTTGATCATTTGTACAGCTTGAGGGGAATGTATTTGTTTTTCCTCCAAATAGCCTCTAGCACCTACCAGGAGATAGCGAGGGTGAGACATATATCACAGGGAGGAAGATCCATTAGTATATCCTCTTCTGTCTTGATGCACTGTATGCTTTGAGCGTGCAGGAATAAAATGTTACAGCCTGTGATTTTTCAGGTTGTCCAAATTTGCTGTTGTATCAAAGCCATTTTTATGCAAGCAAAACCACAAGTATGTTTAAGGACAAAAAAATCGAACTGACTCCCACCAGACCACATAACAAGGGCAACAGTCATTATTAATATGACGTCTACAGGACCGCCACCTTGTAAGCGACCTCATAGGTTCATGTCAGTGTCATGCACATTAAGTTGATGGATAAACCGCGTTGCACCTGGATGAAATCGTCCATCATGGACCGTGGGTGAGCCAACAGCCCCCCCCTAAATATTCTCATGTGCTGAAGGAGGCATGTGAAGGGCACGTCTGCTTCAGACAGCTGGACACTTTCATCTTATGACCAACATGGTTAAGAATACACTATGACTTCACAACCCAACCCATTTGATTGAGTTAAAGGAGATTCTCTGCGATATTGCTCATTGCAGGTGCAACTTGAGTCTACATCCTCTTATTTTGTTACTGCTACGCCCTAATTTTTCATTTTTTATTTGTCCTCACCTTACTGATATTAAACTTTTGATTAATTTTAATGCTTGGCTGGATTTTGGTGAGTGAGATTTAAGTGCTTCCAACAGATATAAATCAAAAACGGCTTTCATAACTACTGACAGCATTTTGTCTGTAATGTACCTGCAGGGAAAAGAGAGCGAGTGTGAACAAAGTGTCCACTGTCTGGCTGCCTTTAGGGCCTGTAGGTTTATTGTCTTTTATTAAAATACAGATCGTTTGTGTATCCTGTGTGAGTATAAAATAAAGACAAGGTGGAGAATTGTGATGTACAATTTGTGTATTAACACTAAAAAAGAGGCATTCTACCATTCAATGTAGACTTTAGATTATGAGTAATCTCTGGAGATAAGAGGGAAACTTACTGTACATTATCTTAATATAGTATAGAAGTACTTATTTCAAAAAAAGTGGTTGTAAAAATCTTTAAAACTTCAACACATCAAGATTCATATTTAGTGAAATCATACTTCCATAAAGTCGTGCTACTGCACAAACTGTATATTCATATTAGGGCTGTCAAAGTTAACGAGATAACAACGCGTTAACGCAAATTTGTTTTAATGCCACAAATTTCTTTAACACATTAGAACAACTTGCGATTTTTAGGTTGTGGCGGCTCAGTTTAAAATAACGCTCCAAACTTGTGCTAAATTTTGGCAAACTGGCATGGCCATTTTCTTAGGGGTCTCTTGACCTCTGACCTCAAGATATGTGAATGAAAATGGGTTCTATGGGTACCCATGAGTCTCCCCTTTACAGACATGCCCACTTTATGATAATCACATGCAGTTTGGGGCAAGTCATAGTCAAGTCAGCACACTGACACACTGACAGCTGTTGTTGCCTGTTGGGCTTGAGTTTGCAATGTTATGATTTGAGCATATTTTTTATGCTAAATGCAGTACCTGTGAGGGTTTCTGGACAATATTTGTCATTGTTTTGTGTTGTTAATGGATTTACAATAATAAATATATACATACATTTTCATAAAGCAGCATATTGCTATTAAATACAGTACTTGACAAATCTGCCTTTAAGGAACAGATAAAACATTTTGAATTAATTAATTAATTGCGATTAACTTAAGACAATTAATAAATACGAATTTAATATTTTAATCAATTAACAGCCCTAATTTATATATTACAAATTGAAGGAAAAATCACCAACATAAAGTGTGTCAGTGAGGTGTTGTAAGTGCTCCTTGTCATAGATTCTTCAAGTCAGTGAACTCTACTGGAGGGATGAACGAACGGCATTGTTCTAAAAGATTTTGGTGTTTTGATGATGGAGATGGAGAGCGCCGTCTAACGCATCGCTCCAAAGTCTCCCATAGGTGTTCAATCGAGTGAGAGCATCTACATACACTGTGCTTCTCCATTTTATTAAGGTGTTTTCCTTTGATTTGATCCTGTTCTAATTTGGGAGCCGTTAACATTTTCAATTAGAGGCTTCAAACTGAGGCTCGAGGGGCTAAACATAAAGAGATAGGCAGCATCTTGAGCTCTATAAAAATCTGCATCAAAATCAATTAAAGTGATCAGTATAACACACACACACAAACACACACACATTAATGAAAATGCATGCACATTCACAAACTCATTCTAGATGCACCTGCATATAGACTGAAGGCACCCAGGCATGTAAACACACCTAAAAAGGTACATCCACGCATGAACACACCGCCAAGCTCCATTTTCCAGTTGATATGCAGCCTGTTTTCTCTATTAGTGCGTGTGTGTGTGTGTGTGTGTGTGTGTTCCATATGAGGCATAAATCGCTTTCCATTAATTCGACTGAGAAATGTATGAACATGTGTCTAGGTATTTGAGTTTACTCATAAACATGGGCTTTCACATACAGTATAAAAACAGTAAATCACTTGTTACTCTCTCAGCCCCGCCACACACACGCACACACGCACGCGCACATAAATATATTCATATTTTAAAGCAACTGTTTGCTTGGCAGTCAGAGAAGGAAAATATTCCCGTACTGAGAGCAGAGAGAGTTGTAGACATCCAGGAGGAGCGGTGCAGAAAATGTTGCGTAGAGCTGAACCAACGATCAATCAGAGCAATTCATATTCATCATTCACACAATCAATTAAAGATTCATGAAGCACAGACTAAGCAGATGCACCAACCCCAAACGCTGCAGTGCAAACTTAAAAAAAAAAAAAACTTAAAGGACCAGTGTGGAGGATAAAGGGGGATGTATCGGCAGAAAGGGAATATAATATTCATAACTATGTTTTCATTAGCGTGTAATCACCTGAAACTAAGAATCGTTGTGTTTTTGTTAGCTTAGAATGAGCCGTTTATGCCGACATAATGGATGTATTATTAGAACTGGATACCGGACGCCTATTCATTCCAATGAGAATTGCTCGCCTGGCGCAACTGCCCAAAAAAGTTTTCGCGCTCCAAGCTTACGCAAAATGTTGGCAAGGAAAAACTGGCATGGCCATTTTCAAAGGGGTCCTTTGACTCTGACCTCAAGATATGAAATGAAAATGGGTTCTATGGGTACCCACGAGTCTCCCCTTTACAGACATGCCCACTTTATGATAATCCCATGCAGTTTGAGGCAAGTCATAGTCAAGTCAGCACACTGACACACTGACAGCTGTTGTTGCCTGTTGGGCTGCAGTTTGCCATGTTATGATTTGAGCATATTTTGTATGCTAAATGCAGTACCTGAGAGGGTTTCTGGACAATATTTGTCATTGTTTTGTGCTGTTAATTGATTTCCAATAATAAATATATATATACGTACATTTGCATAAAGCAGCATATTTGCCCACTACCATATTGATATGAGTATTAAATACTTGATGAATCTCCCTTCAAGGTACATTATCAACAGATAAAAAAAAGTGCGATTAATTTGCGATTAAATATTTTAATCAATTGACAGCCCTAGAAAACGTATGTATATTATTCTTTCATAAAAAAATGTTTTCATAATGTGTCATCCAACCACTTTGGAGCAAAGTAATTCATAGCCATACACAGCCACGGACGTTTTATGCCGTGAAGAAATTTCGCTTTTTTCATATACTAAACCAACATCCGCCTTTTCCTGCCGTGTGCTGAACACCAGCTGTGCAACTTTAAATTGAAAAAGGTGCAGAGTGATAGAAACGCAGGGTACTTTCTTGAAGCTATTCATGGTGAGCAGTTGAGCAGGCAACACCGTGGTAGAAGACGTCTAGTAAAGAACGAGTAGAATCAGCACTTGAAACCCTGCACAAGTGCACAGGACCAATCATTGTGGGAGGACGGGGGCAGACGTCTGATGGCTGGTCTTATACGAGGAGAAGTGGAAGGAGCTCTCTGACAGATTCCAACGCTCTGAGCTGCACTTTGTTGGAAACATGCAGCAGCTGAGGCACTTTTGGAGCAAGTGTCCATAAAATATTTTATATCAGACGTGTCTAGAATGCTGGACGAGGGAGATGAGTGGGAGGAGAGGGAAGACACTGAGCTGCCTTTTACTTCTCTGGGAGTTCACTGAATTACAAACCGCTATGCAGCCTCCAAGCAATGCCTCACACACACACACTCTCCAGATACAGAGTGTGTGCATGTAAGTAAGTACACACACAGGTGCATATGCAACAGCCAAACACACACATTCAGGCAGACACTGGAAAGCTATGATTCATTCAAATTCATATTTGCATCCCTTGGCCCGGGAGGAAACTGGGCATCCTTTATCACAGGCAAGAAGAACACTCGCCACACGTAATTCATGTCAGGTCTGCTCGCACATTATTCTGATGAATTGCCCAAATAAGGAGGAAGAGAACATTGCAAAAGTGTTTGTGTGTGTGTGTGTGTGTGTTCACTCGTAAATATTCCCTAAAAGAAAAAAAAAAGTTGGAGTGAGTTGAGAGTATTGTTGAGAGGGTAGCGCTGTTGAAGTGTCAGTCAGAGATGCACATTTTGTCGCGGTATGACACATATATTCTGTTGGGCGTTTTAAGCGCGTGGGCGGATGGGCTTTTTAGCGGAGTGTTTGTTCCTGGCTATTGCACCGGGTCTCTTTATGTGATGTAACCATGAGTTGATAACTTAGCTAAAACACTAAAGTGGATGAGCAGCGCTCAGCCCAGCTGCCTACTCTGTGCAGCTCATGCACATGAGTGTCTTTTGACTGGCGAGATGAACTGAAATGTTATTGTTATTACTAAAAAAAAAAGGAACAAGTAAAGTTATTGCTTCCATACAAGTTCATACAAACATTAATGCATGATAACATAAAAAAACACATCATTAGCTCTCTTACCTCCCTGTGAGTCAGTTACATTTCCAGCTACAAGTCAAGTTTTATGGGTTTCAGCTGTAGTAAATCACTTGTTTTTTCTAATCTGGGTGTTGCACTAAGTGTCAAACTGAAGCCATTTAATTTGATCAAATATTTCAAATGCTTTCTCTTTGTTATAAATCCATTCACATAGTACTATACAACCATTTTGCTAGAATAACAACCCCTGATTCATGGCTAATATCTAGCAGAGCTCAACGGGCCCTGACATCATCCCATGGGGCGCCTCCCGGTGATGAATAGCCCCGCCCCCCTTTGAGCCATTTGTCGCTTTGATGTAAGGGCACGGGACGACTGGCAGCCGCGACAGCGAATCCGAGTCCTGTCGCTGAGGGTGATGAACGGCTGCAGAGACGACACTCCTCTGCGATGGGAGACCTTGGAACAAAAAACCTCCCCAGAGGAGCAGAAACTGACGTCTGTTAGCCAGAACCCCCACGAGCTCACCCAAGAGCAGCGTCCATCTATCAGGGGACACACCTCCCTCTAGTCATGACAGGTTAACAACTGACCTGCTGGCAGACAAGGAGACAAATCCTGGAACAAGGACTACTCCTATTAAATATGTCCTAAAAGGAATAGTTCGGACTTTTTGAAGTGGGGTTGTATGAGGTACTTATCCATGGTCAGCGTATTACCTACAGTTGAGGGCGGTCGGCTGTGCAGTGTACTGATGTGGATTGGGGCAGCAGAAATACATATTTTAGACACCTAAAAAAATCTATATCAGTTTAAGTGTACGCTTTATATAGAATATTTTTAGAGCTTAGACAGCCCTTTACGACGGGGAACTGAAGCCGTTATCTATGCTCTCTTCAAAGCCACCAGACTCCATTGACAAAAACAGCAATTTTACATCACAGAACACAGAGGTTGCTGGTCTACCGCTGTCTCAATCGATTAATTTGTTTGTGCATTTGTATGACTTTGGTGAATCTGAACTAACCCTTTAAATATACTGTTCTACAATACTGACTTTGACTTAACTGTACAATAATACAACTTTGCAATACTGTCATTAATACTGCATTCAAGAAACATTCTTATTCATTTGTTATTTATACCATTCTGGCATTTATATTTAATACACTTAACAGATCCCCAATTCTCAGTATTTTGTATTTACTTTTACAAAGCGTCTCGAGATAATTTCAGTTACAATTTGACACTATATAATAATAAATTGAATTGAATTTTTTTAAACTGTGGTTATATGCTATATATTGCACATCATAATGCAAATATTTGTACATATTTCTATTGTATTATTATTTTTATTTTCTCATTATTTTATTTTTTATTTTAGTGCTTATATTTCTTTACATATATTTGTTTATATTGTAGCATTATGTACATCATTTACATATTGCATACTCGTTTATTTCTATTTTCTTACATTTAAGAAAGGTTTATACAACTGAAACTCCCCAATTTCCCCCCGGGGATCAATAAACTATTTCTGATTCTGAAAACACCAAAGTCACACAATAATAACACAAACAAACTAACTGTGAGGTAAAATTACTGTTTTTTTTCCAAAGAAGTCTGGTGGCTTTGAAGAGAGCATAGATAACGGCTTCAGTTCCCCGTAGAAAAGGGCTGTCTGACGGCGAGGTAAAGTGGTGAAAATATTCTAAATATAGAGTACACTTAAACTGATATTGATTTATTTAGGTGGCTAAAATGCATTTTGCTGCTGCCCCCATCCACAGCAGTACATTGCTTTAAACTGGGGGCTTGCTGACCGCCATCTATTGTCGGTAATACGCTGACTATGGATTTATCCCTTTAAACCCCAAGATGAGCCAATTTCAAAATGTCCTTGACTGTGGTTAAAAAACATGACATTTAAAAAAAAAAAAATCAAAAAATGTGCTTGAGTCTCATCTATTGGAAATCTGCACTGAGCTTTCAATGTAACTGACATGTGACTCTAGCCCATCATGTAGGACTATAGCATCTACCATTAACTCCCATACAGTAAGCGCCTGAAGCATAAATCCAGTTCATTCAGATGACTGCATGGGAAAAACCTTTCCTCTTACTATATAGAGCAAACTGCTGACTATGAGATGATGCAACAGCAGCACTCAGTAGCAGAAGTAGAAGAAGTTGAATAATGCAGAGCGCTCCAACACCAATACAAATCTCTAAAACACAGAGCTCGTTAAAAACTCAGCAAAATGCCCAACATCCAGCTTTTATCTAACAGGTATCAAAACAAGACGAATGGCAGCGGACTGTCAGGCAAATTGTTTAGAGGCAGTTTAGAGGTGCAGGGAAACACTAATTGGGACTGTTTGGCTCTCTTTTGGGAAAGCTTTGGTCCGTGTGTGTGTGCGTGTGTGTGTGTGTGTGTGTGTGTGTGTGTGTGTTGGTGGGGGGGTACAGATGGCCTGGCCCACAGGAGTCAGACCTCACAATCCTGAATATAACTCATTCTCACACACACCTGATACCGACCTATAGGGAGAACACAAAGCGGAGGGAGAGGGATGAGGAACAAAGTCGGAATGTGGACTCCCAGAATGCAATGCCAGACTCAGGTGAATCAGGCTGCAGCAGCAGCAGAGGAAGTGGATCATTCCTCTCCCTCTATCATCTCTGTGTCACTAATGTTAAAAAAGATAAAAAAGACAGAGAGACGTGCAGAGAGAAGAGCGTCATCTCCGCAAAGGAACAAAGTCAATCAAGCTGATGGAGACGGAGAGATACAGAGAGGTAGACAGAGAGAGAGAGAGAGAAAGAAACAGAGTATAGGAGCAAACCAACCCTTTGAAATGCGTAATATGCACTACTTTATTCACTATTCTTTTAATGGTACATAGTTTATTCAGTTGATAAACTATGCTTAAAGGGTACTGCGCTCTGTTCTGTTCTGTTTTTTTTTCAAATGGAAACGCCCACTCAGCCTTTACAAAAAGCAGTGGCATAGGTTACTAAAGTAAGCCCATCGAAGCTAATCAATAAGGTTATAAATAATGTGAACGCTAGCAATAGCTGAGTCAAAGTTAAGTTTGGAAATAACTGAAATGGTTGGTTCTGACTTTTTGAAGTGGGGTTGTATGTATACTGCCGCATTCTGCGAGTTAAAATGACTGTTTTTGTGAGTGTAGTCTGGTGTAGTCTGGACCAAAATTTTGGTCCGCTTCTAAATGCTGCCGTGGGAACACAAACCAAACTCGAAGCAATATGCAGCATTGCAACAATTTGGTCCCTGATTCGGACCACAGCAAACAAACTACAGGTGTGAATGTATGTATGTTTGTGCTTGTTGAGCAGGTGTATTTATAAAGTATTGGCTTTTTACTCGCAAAGGTTTACGGTAACTAGCGTAGCTGTCGTAGTTATCCTCACTTCACCTGGTTTACTCCTCTGTCTCCACCACCGAGGAGCTCAGCCCCGACACAGATAGCAGAGGAGATGTGCACTGCAGCATGATAATAAACCTTAAAAAGTACCGATTAAAGAACCCACAATGTTGGAGCTTATCAATACTCCGTATTCCTCAGGTCTTTACTAATTCAGCACCGGTACCCATCCCTACAGCTAGGTGTAAATGTTAGTTCAACAGCTTGTTCAAAAATTACAGCATCCGTCCACAAGTTAAAAACAGCAGATCACCTCTTCTAACTTTGGCATCAACCCAGCCGACATTCACAATGTCAGATAACGAGAACACATAATTAGTAGCAGGTGTAGAGTAAATGCAAGAGAGCCATCCCATTATCTAGATAACATATCTGGACTCAGGCTGTTTTTTTTAAAGCCAGGTGTAAAATGCGGTAGGAGAGACGGGCAGAGCGAGGACCAAAAAGAATGAGAAATGAGGTGTGAAAAGATTAGGGAGGAAGTGCCAACTCTCTCCACACATGGTATAATGACAGAGGAGGACTCACGACTGGTGTGCAATTATTATTAAAAACGTTCCACATTCCCATTCCCAGTTTGAAGCCGGATTCAGCGGGACAAAGAGGCAAAGATGTTTGACGAGTCACAGTCAATTACAGCAAGTAACTGGGCGTATGTGTGTGTGTGTCTGTGTGTGTGTGTGAAAGTAAGAGAGGGAGAGAAAAAGCGAGAGCTGCCAAGGACAAGTTGTCATCATCAGTACAATGTAGGAGGCAGCTAGACTGACTATTGATTGGATCCTGAGGGAGGGTCTCGGCTGCTTTCGTTGCATGTGAGTGTTTCTCTGTGTGGGTTTTATTGTGTGTGAGTGTGTGAGTCAGTGAGGAAGCAACAGGGAGAGACTGTACAGACTAACCAGAGGCCTGTACTACGAAGCCAGTTCAACATACTCAGGGTATCTTCTCGATATCTGGCCTAACTAACCCTAACAAACGAGATCACGTTAAGCGGTCCTACGACGGTGGTTATCAACTCGGTAAGTCAACCCAGGGTTCTAACGCCACTAATTTCTTTAACGCAATATTCCGGAGGTTGTATCGGACTCAGTTTTATAGCTAGAGTGAAGATACTGGCATCATCATATGAAACTATAAACCTAATGAATCCATTGGTATCAACCATGTCATACTAGCTTGACTATAGCTTAAATTACGCTCCAAACTTGCGCTAAATTTGGAGAGGAAAAACAGTCATGGCCATTTTTAAAGGGGTCCCTTGACCTCTGACCTCAAGATATGTGACTGAAAATGGGTTCTATGGGTACCCACGAGTCTCCCCTTTACAGACATGCATACTTTATGATAATCACATGCAGTTTGGGGCAAGTCATAGTCAAGTCAGCACACTGACACACTGACAGCTGTTGTTGCCTGTTGGGCTGCAGTTTGCCATGTTATGATTTGAGCATATGTTTTATGCTAAATGCAGTACCTGTGAGGGTTTCTGGACAATATTTGTCATTGTTTTATGTCGTTAATTGATTTACAATAATAAATATATACATACATCTGCATAAAGCAGCGTATTTGCCCACTACCATGTTGATAAGATTAGTATTAAATACTTGACAAATCTCCCTTTAAGGTACATTTTGAAGAGATAAAAAACGTGTTATTAATTCACGATTAAATATTTTAAACGATTGACAGCCTTAATAAAAATATAACAAAGCGGTAAGCAGGTTTACTTTCACATGACAGCTGTCCTTTCTGGATTTGTCAGTTTAAACTGTGTTGTTTTTAGCCTGAATTATGACTTTGAATTCTTCGTATTAGTGTGATATTATCATACGATCCTCGCCACCAAGCTTTGATTAGTCAGTTGGCGGTGCTTTTATACGAGTTGATCTCTTATCTGCAGCAGGTTAGGTGTTCAGCACAAGTTACCATGGTGATCTACCCCGGTGAGAAGGGAACCACCGTCATAGGACTGAAAACACAGTGTTAAACCTGATGATACCTCACTAACCCCAAATCCTGCTTCGCTTCTGTCCGAGTATGTACTATTCATTGTGTCTCTCACCTGCATGTGCACACAGAACAAGATGTGATGGAGAGTAAGTGAAGCTTGAGATGCACATGCAAGTGTGTGTGTGTGTGTGTGTGTGTGTGTGTGTGTGCGCGGCTGTTTAGCACCTTTTCCAGTTCCTATCACCACCTTCTCTCTCTCATCGGGGGATGCCTTGGATGATAGGACTGTGAGAAGCCAGTTGCTGTCAGTTTACACACACACACACACTAGCTGAGCTGCTAAATAAAATAGCAGACATACAAGGCTCTGCACCATCATCTAAACGCACAATCATGCACACCCGCACATTATCCCCCACATCACACCCCAGAGACACACACTAAGTCAAACGCACACACATTTGCAGATGAATTGCCTACCAGGTAATTAAATCATGTAACACGTTGATTCCAATACCTGTCTGGTTTGATCCTTCCTCATTATTTTTTTGTAGACGACAGCTTTAGTGCAGCACAACAACATAAACTATTGTCAGCGTGAACATAAAAAAGTATAAGGGAGGTATAAAGCTCCATTAATCCACGTTTTTATATCACTAATAAATCAAATGACTGTGATGTGTAATGAGAAAAGGGCTCCCCCTGCAGTGATAGACCCAGAGAATAAAAATCCCCAAACTTCTTTTATGTCACTGTTTTGGTCAACTGCCACATTCACATTCACTTTCACTGCACTCATCGACCCAATTTCCAGCTGCAGACAGCTGTTTTCAGTTAACAAGACTAAGACTCTACGGTCAGGACAAACAGATAGCGGCTCTGTGAGGCTGTACTGAGCTAAATGCTTGCACACATGCTCACAATGACAATGCTAACAAAGTGATGTTTAGCCATGCCAACATTTGCACTAAACACAAGGTACAGCAGAAGCTCTTATTTTGTATTTGGTAATAAACCAAAGTATTGGACTAAAGCTGGGCATACACTGTACAATTTTAGCCCGTTTCTGGCCCAAAAGAGTCGGACCGAATTTCAGCTTCATCGTTTGCCGTGTACAAGAGGAGAGAGGGCTGATTAACTTTTCCCAACATGCCTTTGGACAGTCTCACATCACACTCTATTTGCATCTTTGTACAGCAAATTGAGAAAACTATTACATTCATATCACATCTTTCATCAGTGATTAACAATTTACAATACAATTCCTCATCAGCTTTAAAAGGCAACATGAATAATCATCGACATGATTCAAGTGGCAAAGCCCCCCACCCCCTTTTATTTCTTTTTTATTAAAATCCAGGGGTTATGAAGTGAGCCTTGATTTCAGTTTCACTGGGTGTCTGATGAGAGAGAAGTAAACACACGGTGGTACACCCCGTAATAATTTGTGACGCATGGCCCACCAACCATTCTCATCAGGGTTTCCATTAGCATGTTACTGAGTCGGGTGTCAACAGAAATCACACAGTATTGTAACCCACTTGATTGCAGTGCTTGATTGATTTCTGCATGACTACAGCTACTTACATGAGCATAACTTGTAATCAAAGGGAATGAATGAATGACTGAATGAATCGATTAGAATGCAGCCAACCAGGTAACGATTCCACACCACCAAGTCCTCCTCTGAGTACTCATCATTCTTCTGCCCGACTTTTTAAAAAGGTTAATAAAGAGACATGCACAATAAAAAGTAACACTACGCAAATGTTATACAACAGACACAAGGACAACTCCCCTTACTCGGCTAATGTCTTTCAAAGGCCAGAAAGCCAGTGTCCTTAGCTGCCCTTAGCCTTCAAAGTGTCCGTCCCCGGGCTCCCTCAATCCCCCCACACTCCCTGGAGCATGATAGACCAACCAACAGGGAAAACAACAACCCTCCAATCACCTTCCAGAGACAAACAACAACAACAACATGGAGAGAATGTGGACAGAGAGGGAGCAAAGACAGAGGGGACGGGGGCAAGAATGCAGCACCCCGGGTCGAGCTGAAAACGCAGCCTTCGTCAAGGGAGGACGCTCACATACTTACACACATATACACGCACATGCAAGAACACACAAGTAAAGGGCAACTAAATAGTTAGACACAGATGAACAGAGGGGGGAATGAGGCGTGGATAACTTTCACTCAATATGAGAGAGTGTGTGCATGTGTGTGTCAGAGAGAGAGAGAGGGAAAGAACTAAGGGAAGATGAGGGGAGGAAAAAGCTGAATGAGGATTCAATAAGGAATGTAAAAATGTAGACAAAACTGAAATAGAAATATAGCAGGTGGGACAAACAGAAAAACCCTTCAGTCACCTGCAATAATTGAAAAAATGTTGTGCAATGTTGAAGTGAAGAAGAGTCCGGTTGTAACGTTAGTTGGGCTGTCAATCGATTAAAATAGTTAATCACGATTAATCACAAATTAATCACACATTTTTTATCTGTTCAAAATGTACCTTAAAGGAAGATTTGTCAAGTATTTAATACTTTTATCAACATGGGGAGTGGACAAATATGCTGCTTTATGCAAATGTGTGTATATACTGTATTTATTAATGGAAATCAATTAACAACACACAACAATGACAAATATTGTCCAAACCCCTCACAGGTACTGCATTTAGCATAAACAAATATGCTCAAATCATAACATGGCAAACTCAAGCCCAACAGGCAACAACAGCTGTCAGTGTGTCAGTGTGCTGACTTGACTATGACTTGCCCCAAACTGCATGTGATTATCATAAAGTGGGCATGTCTGTAGAGGGGAGACTCGTTGGTACCCATAGAACCCATTAACATTCACATATCTGGAGGTCAGAGGTCAAGGGATCCCTTTGAAAATGTCCATATCAATTTTTCCTCGCCAAAATGTAACGCATGTTTGGAGCATTATTTAGCCTCTTTCGCGACAATTATGACATGGTTGGTACCCATGGATTTCTTAGTTTTTTTAGTTTTATATGATACCAGTATCTTCACTCTAGCTTTACAACTGAACCCGCTACAACCTCCAAAAGTTCGATTTCATTAATGCGTTAAAGAAATTAGAGGCTTTAAAACAAATTTGCGTTAACTCGTTAACTTTGACAGCCTTAAACGTTAATATATCCAGCATCAACAGTGAACTGCAGTCTGAACACCCTCCACCGTGATGCCAGGATACCAAAAGCCTTCTCTATTATCCTTTGTGCCTGGCAGCAATGGTAGTTATGAATGTGTTGCAATGCTTTTTGAGGTGACTTTCCCTGTACAGTAATGTGAAACTATTTATGGTCATAATCAGGAACATTTTGAGCAGAAATTCATTCTGCCTCTCTACAAACCTATTATGGAAACGGTTTAATGAAATTCCGACTTATTTGGTAACGTCACATATTCACCAAGACTTGTTTGATATATGATGTGTAATATAATGTGAGAAATGATTGCTGAAATGCGAGTCTTTCTCCGTTCTTCATCAAACTCCAAACGGCGGCTGGCTTGACCTCAGTTAACTGAGCACTGAAAATGCCGTTGGGCAGGCGGGCGGCGTCGCATGCACGCTTTATAAAAGCATTCCGTCCATGTCACCTCCCGGGCTCCGTAGACTATTCACTATTGTCATCAATGAGTCTGAAATGAACTCTCTGAAGATGTGTGAAACAACCGCAGTAAATTGTAGTGATTCAAAACAAAGCCTGACTTCATGGAAAGGCTTTTCTCATGACTCGTGAAAAATTAAACTTCACACAGTTAATGATGTAGATTAACACAACAAAATGTGAGTGTCCCTAATGGAAAATTAAAAAAATAAGGTGGCTTTGAATTTTCAGATCTTATGTCACAGGGAGATGTTTAAAGCGACGGTATGTAAGTTTTTAAAGGTATAAATTATTTTTATTGCCAATGTGTGAACAGGTTGTAACCTAACCTAAAAAATGAGACCCTCACTGACTTTCTGGGTTTCTTCTATCAGCCTGTAGCTTTTAATGTGAAGAATGTGGGCTCACGAGTGCCTTTATTTTCAGCTCCGCTTACAGAGCTAACAGTGTGCAACCATAGCTAACGTTCGGTTAGAAATGGAGTCTGCTAATGCCAACAAACGACCAGCCCCAACCACAACTCAGACTCCAACACAAACTCCACGGAAGCACAAAAAAATCATGAAGCCTGTCTTGCAAAACAGGAATGTGACCGACGTTGGGCAAAAACTAGTGTTGTGGGAGAATAGCAGAGCCAGTGCAAAGAGTGTGAGTGCACGAGGGAAGTGAGTGGTGAAGTGAGAGAGAGAGAGAGCGGCGGCGAGTATGTGAGAAAACGAGAAGCCAGCAGAGCAGAAGAGAGTTAGTTTAGCTTTGAGAATATCAAGTGAATGTTCAGTGGAAGTTGCAGTTTGTGCAGAAATAAATGCTGCATCTCCTCCAGACCAACAGAGGTTTCACGTGTCTTGTTTCCCTGCTGCTGAGTGGAGTGACGGGGGTTAACTCCGGAGCGAGTAAAGTTATCGTCTCCGGCCCAGGAGACCAAAACTATGGCGTCTTCCCTGTGCCTTCTGACCACGTTCGAGTCGCCTAGGGCACCACCTTCTAAGGGATGGTTGTCACCCTCTAAAAAAATAATAAAATAAAATAATTTTAAAACAAAATGCCGGTGGGTGCCCTTTCTCATTTTCTGCATTGAGGTAACAAATGAACAAAGAAAGAAAGAAAGAAATACACTTTTCACCCCTGTAACTCTCTTTCTCACACTTTTTCATCTGCACGGCCGCACTTATTTCTTTAATAAAAGTCTAAATTGTAGTGAGACTGACTAAACACTTTTAAGCCAACAATATCAGGGACCATTGTTTATTTAAATGATAATAAATACAGTTATTTATGAAAATAAAAATCTGAATTTTTGTCTTAAACCCATTGTGATGTCTGATTCGATTCATGGAGGGACCTTCATGTGGTGAGCTAACATTACTGCCAAGCATGTGAAATATACAGTGATATTGTGCTTTTAGCTGGCTAATGTTGCTGTCAATCATGTTCAGTCTCGTGTGCGAGCACAAGCGCGAGCAACAGGACGCTGACGGCCACAGATGTCACTGTTAAAAAGCAATTTCTGATTCTTACAGAGAGTCCCTTTAAATGTTGAAAACATTAAAGATAAATTATCACTTTTTAAATCAGGAAAGTCTTTGTAACTATTCAGTTTGTGGCCACCATCGACGGTAGAGAGCCCCTCTTTGATAGGAAGACATGGATCAGTGTAGCATGTCCCCTCTTGGCTTTAAGTTTTTAATGGAAAAAAGTTTATTTTAACTTATATTATGTAAAGTTTCTATTCCATTTTTGTTTTTTCAAAATGTCCAGAAACGTAGTTAGTTCCACTATTTGTAACGTTGGAATGAATGCTTGTTTGTGTGTGTGTGTATTGCGAAGACACACTGTAAGGCAAAAGGAAAAGAGTCCTGATTTATTTGTCCAGGGCTACTGATTGCTGCGTTCAAGGGCATTGCTGGTAAAGGTGATGGATGGGAATTGTTTGCACTCCCCTCCTCTTTCTTTCTCTCTCCCTCTCCCTCACACACTAGACACTCCTGGAGACCGCCAACATAACTTTTCCCGTGGGTAAGAAAAAAAAGGGGAGACCGGACAATATAAAAAGCAATTTGTCTTGGAAGCGATTACGTATTTATTTTGCCTCACCGTAGTCATAGTATGGAGGCTGTTTGTGCTCAACTTCAGCTGGGACATGAAGCAGAAAAAACTAAATTTATAATTCATGGATTCATGTCAACATGTACACACACACACACACTATGTGTACAGGTGGGAAGCACATACTATAGCCTGTGTGATGGGTATGTGTCTCGTTAAAATCCTCATGCACAAGTAATTGTACCTCCACTGAAACAAATCTACACATGTACACACCCTTATTACTATAACAATGTGTTGACTGTCAGCCGCACAAGGTCAGGTTCATGCAAGTTATGTGATATCACACAAATACATGCGCACGCACATTAACATGCAAACAAACACACTTGTCCCAGATAAAAGAGATGAATTGGTTAGTCAGTAAACAGCCTGTGCTCCGTCTATTGGACGGTTAATATGTTAAAAAAAAAGACAGAGTATTATTATCTCAGCTATAATCACTACACCTATTTCACTCTTATTGCTTCTGTGTCTACCTGTTCCTGTCGGAAAAAAACAGCACTACAAATGAAAAAAGAAAACCTGGCACGTTGTCTGAACTGTCATATTGTTATGCTCCTTTTGACAGAACACATTTTCTTGCCGTGTTTTAAACGCATTATAAAACCGCTCATCCACTGGGGTATTATTTTTGGGAAATAATAATGTTTTACACTTCAGTAGAGTTGGGGGACTCGCAAAAAATAATCAAAATTCAATCGAAGCAGCAGAGGCCGAGATATCCTGACTTCAAACTCCACACCTCCAGTTTGCAATGCAGACTTCCAGGTCAATTTATCCTCACGCAACGGTTCACATGATATCTTATGAAAAGTGTGTTTTCCTACCAATGACCAGCAATATGTGACAAATGTCCAGCAACACGTGTCAATTCCTGCTTGTTGTATGCATACAGTCTTTACAAAATAAAATTCCGTCTTTGCAACGTATCCTCATTCAAAGGTTCGTATGATATCTTATGAAAAGTTATTTCTTAATTTTCTAGCGTTTTCCTACGGATGTCCAGCAACACGTGTCAATTTTCACACGTTACAAGCATACAGTCTTTTCAAAATAAACTTCCGTCTTTGCGACATATCCTTATACAACGGTTCGTATGATATCTTATAAAAAGTTATTCCTTATTTTTCATTTGTTTACCTACGAATGTCCAGCTACATGAGTCAATTTCTACTTGTTACATGCATACAGTCTTAACAAAATAAACTTCCGTCTTTGCAACGTATCCTTATACAAAGATTCGTATGATAGCTTACAAAAAGTTATTCCTTATTTTTCGTGCCTCTTTAATAATTATTCAAAATAAGCATGCATTTTAAAATACCAGTGTAAAAGTAAAGTGTCAATATAACAACCCACTGGTAATACACCAGCCACTGGTTTTACGGTGAAGTCATGTTACTGTGCATAGTATCAAAACAAACAGTCAATGGACACTTCTACACATATCGACCAGGAATATGCAGACATTTGTTTGTGTGTCTGTGTGTGTGAGCAAACATGGACACTGTGCACAACCCATCAATTGTCAGCTTGTGCCTAAACACAGTTGTTTGTATTGATGAACCTGAGCTTGCCAGTGTCCCATTGCACACTATATCTGCTCTCCTGCACGCACATTCTCTATCAATGCACACATGCGCACATGAGCCCAAGCTACAAACAAACTTTTCCTAATGAAATCCCTTTAATCAAGTGGCATCTGGCACTTTTGATGTACTAAATAAGAGTGATCCAACGCTTCAATATCTGCCAGTATTTTAGAATTAAGAGAAATATTGATGACTTAGGACCATTTATATACCGCTTTTCCCTTCTTCTCCTCTTTTATTCTCACTCCTCCCTCTCTCTTCTCTGTGTCTCTCTCTCTCTCTCTCTCTCTCGATAGCGGCAAATCTCCAGTTGTTTACAGAGCTGCTGAACGGAGAGCTTAAATGGCAACATTTGAAGAATGTCAGCAGTAGCCCAGCTCTAACCTCAATCTCTCTCCATCTTTCTCACACGCACGCACGCACGCACACACACGGAGCTGTGTGAAACCGTGTTTACTTGGTTGCATCGCCTTTGCTAAAATTGGAGTGTCCCACTTCACACTGTTCTATTAGTGTAACCCTGGACTGGGTCTACATCAGCTGCTGGGGTGATGGAGGAGAGAGGAGAGGAGAGGAGGACAGAGGAGAGAGGAGAGGAGAAGTGCGGATAGGAGAGTAAAGAGAGGGGAGGAGAGGAGAGAGGTGAGGAGCGAGGAGTGGAGAGGAGAGGAGAGAGGAGAAAGGAGGGAGGAGAGGAGAAGTGAGGATAGGAGAGGAAGAGTAGAGAGGAGAGGAGCGGAGAGAGGTGATGAGCGAGGAGAGGTAAGAAAAGGAGCAGTGTGGAGGAGGAGAGTTGGGTTCAGTGCACTCTCGGACTCAATGTTCCCAGATGCTTTGGTGCAGATGTGTTGTATCTCTCCACAGACAACATTGGACGCACGCACGCACGCAAGCACGCAAGCACACACACACAGGAGACTGTCACATTACAGTAACCGCTGTTACTAAATTCCCTTTTTTTTGTGCATATTGTTAAAATTAGAATGTAGGTTTAGGTCAAACTATCAGGTTACCTGTTGTCTATTCATATCCAGTATTTTATGACTTTATCCATTAAATTGTAATTACTGGGTTAATTAATGAATACTTATTTTTAACCTATGATGACTGATCTCTTCTCCATGGAGGGATCATTTGTCTACATCAGCCCACAAGTCATATTATGAGTGTAGGTCATAATAGCAGTTCAACAGTACATATTCACCATCAGCTCATTTTTATGTTGTATTTTAAGATGTAGATGTATTCCTAATCTCCTCTGCACACCCCCAGACTTCATTACCTAAGATCTATGAGCACTTAGCATTTAATAGTTTAGCTGTGCCAAGTTGTCACTTTCTCACTTTTCAGATGCTAGTAGCATAAAATGACTAGAGTTCATGTTGAAGTCACATAACGGGCAAGATGGCAGACTCAAAACCTTTGTTTGTATCGCCCAGATGAACTGAACATGCAGTTCTCTGTACTGTATCAACACACAGGTAGCCAGACTTTCCTTTGTGCCTCTCAGAGGTGATGTAAACTTTTTTTTTCCTCAGCAAATATGCAACAATAATTAAATAATAATATCATAATATATATACAACATGAAACATGGCCAATACTAGCCGACATTAAAGAACAATTAAAACTTGCCGAATTGAAACAAATCCCTGAAGACTTCTCTCCAATATTCTTTCGTAGACCGACGAAGCCGACTCGTTTTGTTTGTCGGTACGCAAGCTTGACTTCTTCTCCTACTCTGTTTACTGGCAGATTACAGCCATGCGTAGCCTTTAGCGCCAACTTCTGACCAAACTATGCTGTAGCCATATTTAATCTCTCCAAACCAGTTCATGGAAACGCGCTAGGGATGATAATTTTGAATTTTTTGTCTAACCAATAGCCGGCCCTCGTTAACCGATCATTAACTGACAAGATCAGTGCGTTGCATGCAGCGGTGCTATTTTTTTGTGCCTAACAAGCCGCCCAGCAGCAACAACGAGCCGATGCACAAACAGATTAAATCCATCATTTATCACTGGCTGCAGTGTATGAGCACAACAGACAACTGAGTCCCCAGTTCACCCGTCCGGGAGAGTTACTGTAGCAGCCACGATGCTGCGTATATCGTCGTGGACACATGCAGCCACTTTCCCAGTAAATCTCCACCGCATCATTTGGTTTAGCTGCGAGGTTGACAGCTGTGTTTCTGCCTGGCGTACTCTGTCAGCCCGGCGTAAGGTTAGTGAGACCGACAGACCAAGTGTGTGTGATGGTGAGTATGAAGTTATTAGTAATATTATAGCTGTGAATGTAGCATTGCACTGGTGTACAGTGTATTTGTCGGTGGATAAATGACACATCTCCTCAAGACCACATGTTTTGCGTGCCAGCCACCTGCTGATTAAAGTGAAGGAGGTTAGCCCCGGTGTTAGCAACAACAACGGCTCAGACTCACTTAAGGTGGACCAGTTATTCTCCTTTAAGGTACAAGCCACTCCTCTGAGTTTTGCTCAGCTTTTTATTTAATTTTTAATATTTCTTTAACCGTTTAACTGCTAGCATTAATAAAATTCTTAATGCCGGTTAAGGGTTAATTTTTAACATCCCTACGACGCACCTAATTCTCATTTCTTTTTTTGTGACATTTCAAAAGTGTGCTTATAATTTGCTTGACAAAGCCAAAGTGATTGGGAGAATATATCTGAAGGGAATCAGAGCTGATGTTCTTATCCAATGTCCCTCACAAAAAAAAATTTGCCTTGGTTCCTAGACATCTACGTGACAAGCAACCGACAGTAATGAGGTCAAGGGTCACATGTAGCAGAGCTCAGACCACTGATGAAAGCAAATTCATACACACATCTGTAATACACAGCGCATGTATTTCGCTGATTGCTTACCCTGTCAGACACACACACACACACACACTCATCTCTCACTTGTCACACACTGAGGCCTCAATCACACTTTCATTCTCTGATTGTGTTACTTGCCCCTGAACCAGATACACACACACATTCAAACACACACACACACACACATAAACGAAGGCGCTGCTGCTCCACTCACCTCCTGAGCAACGAGGGACGAGATGCGGACAGCCCTTCGGACCCTAGCATTCCTCCCCCCCTCCTGGGGGAGGCTGTCTCGCCCACTCAGCGACATCTCGCTCATCTGGTCCACCCAGGAGCCCCGGCCCAGGGGCACGGGCGCGTCCCACAGGGGGGCCCCCGTCCCTCCCCAGCTGGCCCCCCGTGCACGCCCGCCATCCGCGCTCCCCCGTCCTGCCACTCCGCCGGCCGTCCTCCCCCCTCCGCTCTCCCTCAGAGACGGAAAGGGCGAAGGCGGCACCACCGTCGGGACGGTCGGCACCGTCACCGTGCCCCCGGGGTCCCTTCGTTTCTCTCCTCCTCCACCTCCTCACCCTCCTCTCCCCCGCGCTCCTCCCCCTCCTCCCCCTTGACCGCGCTGCCACTGGTTGGCCCCCAATGCTCCGGCGGCGGCGGCGACAAAGAGTTTTGGCTCCTGGGGTTCGTCTCGCTCTGCCTCCCCTCAGACTCTCTTCTCCCCTGGGTACTCTGGTGACAGTCTGGCTCGCTCTTCTTCTGTTACTCTCACTCTTTCTGTTGGTCCGTCTTTCATTTTTTTGTCCCTCTGTCTGTGTCTCAGTCAGTCTCTCGGGGCTGGTAGAGGAACAGAGCTCGTATCAGATCCACAGCTGTAGCCGGACTGACTGAGAGCTCAGCCAAACTGCTGCTGCTGCTGCTGTTGAGACTTCCCTCCGCTCAGCTCTCTCTCTCTCTCTCTCTCTGTGTCTCTCTCTCTCCCTCTCCCTCTCTCTGCTTCTGTGTTGAAGCTCCCTCTCTCTTCTTCCTCTACACAGGATCTCTCTCCCTCCCTCACTTTGCGGGATACTCTCTCTCTTTATCCAGGATTTCCTTTTGTTCTCTATTTCAATACACCTGATCTCTCTCTCTGTTGCTCTTTTCAGTCGCTTTGCCTCTTGGTCTCTCTTTTTCCCTCTGTCTTTCTCTTGTTCTAATGCCCAATCTCTGCTCCATCTCTCCAACCTGAACCCCCCCCCCCCTTTTCTATCACTCTTCATCTCTCTACATCTATCTAATAAACCTCCTTCCTTGTGTACTCTAAAATCAACCATCCACACTGTATCTATGTTTATTCCCCTGGTTTTGTCTTGCACTCCTTCCCATTCTTTGCCTGCACCTCATTTTCTTTTTTTTATCTGTTTTTATTTTCCAGGAGACCGACCAGGCCCATTTCGCTTTTCATTTGTAGACGATTTTGAACCTCAAATAGTATTGATTCAAGCTCAAACAGGTCCATTAAACTACGGCAATTGATGTACAACCGGCTGAACAGTCGTGTGCACATCCACTTCACCTCGGCGGGATACAACAATGTCAACAAGAATGCAAAACGCCACCAATAAAACTTAAAAATTACGTTCTGGGTAGATATATTCCCTTGAAAATCTATATATTGCATTTCCAGCAGACGCATTGAAGCATTTGGTTGTAATAAATGGAAGCAGAAAAGAATATTTAGCAAGCTCATGAGCCGGCTGACAAGAGTGGCACATCACCGAACATGATAAAAAGAACTCATCGGTTCCCACTTTATTTGATAAAAAGCTTCTTTAAATTCACCATTTCTTTCCCTCCATCCCCGCTCCAGCTCTTTAAATCTCAGCCTCAGTAATAATTGCTATCCTACGTAAAGACCTCCATCCCTCCCTCTGTCCATGCAGTCGGCCCTTGCAAACTCTCAACATCCCTCTCTCTCTCTCTGTCCCCGTCCTCCCTCTCATCCCCTTCTGTTCACTTCTCATTACCGAACATACTGCTGGATTAGTGTGCGTGTTTTTACACCCTCAACCAGGATTGTGCTTCCACAGCTTTTTGGGGTTTGTATGTCACTTTCTTCATCTCCTTCTCTGCGCTTCACTTTTTTTCCAACCGCAATTTCCATTTCCCTTCACTAACTTTACTGCCAAGGTTTGCAAACAAAAACATGCTGTCTAAGCAATTTAGAAAATGTCACATTTCTAAACCACTAAACCATATTTTATATATGAGTATCTCTTTCTTGCTTTTCCTGTTGAATTCTCATCTGGATATAACACAAACTTTGTGACAGTCCAAGCAATATCAATCAAAGTGAGTAACTATTAAGTCTGGGACGATTCACCTATCTCCCGATTTTACAAGTATTGAGATTTATTGCAATTTTTGTTAACTTTTTTAACACTAGACCATGGGGAAAAAGTTGAATCATACACATGTAGGGACTTTTACTTCGGAAAATATCTAAATTAATAAAGTAAAATGTTTGATTTTCAGTATGTATGTAGTCAGAGATGTCCTGGAGTCAAATATATCAGTCATTGTCAGGCATTATTTATTACATTTTTTCCAGCAACCCAAAAATCAAAGAATAAAGACATTTCCCTCTCAAATTAGTGGTATTTTCATGTAATGTTTTATACTTCTGGTGAATATAATCCAATCAATCTTATTTCCATATATGTATTTTGTATATACAGTTCCCTTTGTTAACACCTTATTCTGAAAACCTGACGTAGTCACACGTGTATACTTCCACGTGTATATTTCCTCTAACTTCGCCAAGGTCGTCTCTAGCTCTCCTGTCAGCTCCGTTCTCTTTATACATCCATGGTCAGCTCCATCGGGGCCGTTTGAATGCATTTAACATAAATGTCAGTATATGGGTGCTCTACAGTTGTAGCGTCGGCCCATTTGACCACGAAGGTGAGAGTGACGGCCGGCTTGACTGCACGTTACCGCAATACGATAACGTTTCCTGTCCATGACAGAGTTAGCATGCAGCTTTAGCCATGATGTCTAGCTCTGCTTTTCCTGTCAATGTGTCAAACCCAAAGTGTTTCCATACTTTACTGTATGTGTAGTGTTTACCACTTTGGATTTAATATGTTAAAGTGCAGATCGTATCCACGCGGACCCTCCGCTGTTTTCTACTTTGCTGCCGGCTGCGGTTTGTTTTGGTTGACGGATACTGAACGGATATGATGTCACGTTACTCAGACTACAACAATAAAAGCGTTAACTTCCTTCTACCTCCGCATAGACTCAAATGAAGCAAATATATCAATTCTGGCATTAAAGAATTGATTTCATAATCAATAACAAGGCTGCTTGACTTAATCTGTGGTTAGAAAATCATCTGTTATCTTCCCGAGTTCAAGCTGAATGTCAGCAACCCTCCCGCAGTGTGTTGGAGCATGACAATGTATTCCTGCCACCTCCTGTGGTGCTCATCTGTAGCTGTGCTACCTCTGACCTCCTTTATGGAAGCAAACCAAAAGAGGATTTCCCCACAGGGATTAAAAAAAATGTATTGGATGATGATTTCTTAAATTATGAAAAGGTCCTTTGTGAACTGAGTAAGCCCTCGAGGGCCCTTCAGAACAACTCTGACGCGTTTGGACTGTTCTTAAAATAATGCAGTGAGGAAAAAGTCGTGCCGTGGGGGATTTCTTGTTCCTGAAAATACAACATTCTCAATGGAAAATATGATTGTAGATTAAATCACAGTAATCCTCACATAGATCATCAACACAATCAGCAGCATTGTTGGAGCAGCGTGTGACAGGCTGAGCTGGTGATCGCTCGCTAACAGGCCGGCTTGCGTCAGCCAATCATGGTCTTTAGCAGCAGCAGCAGCCTTGTTTTATATTGATTTGTTGTGAGCCTATTTCTATGATGCTAGATTATGATTCATCCCAAATGATGCTGGCTTCTGCTGACCTAGTTTGTGTGTGTGTGGAGGTGTGTGTGTGTGCATATTTGTGTGTATACTTATTTGTGAGTCATGCGGTAAAACACTCTTGTTTCTGACACTCAAACGTGCATCCCTGAAACCTAAAATGAATGGAGACGGTGCAGCAACACTGAACAGCAGTGCAGCAGAGTTGTTTTTGGGACGGCGTCGTCTTGAGGAGAAAAATTATTGCAATGGCCCGGAAATATCTCTTGATGAATCGCACTGAGAATAGTCTGCTTTATTAGCCTCGTTACCAAACCAAAATTGTTTCAGGCAGAGCTGTGTGTGTGTGTGTGTGTGTGTGTGTGTGTGTGTGTGTGTTTGAGAGAGAGAGAGAGAGACACACACGCACACACTCTGACAAGTCCTGGTAATTATCTGTAGTGAGCAGTACACGACACACTGCTGCCGCGGCATGAACAGGGGCCGCAGCTCATAGCTTGGAGTGGCTATAGGCACACGCACGCACGCACGCACGCACGCACGCACGCACGTGTAAGCACAACACTGCTGCTACTGAGATCCACAACTTTCAGAGTTGGGCTGATTCAAGAGCGCTACAATATTTGCCTCTGAGATGTAGCGGAGTAGAAGTATAAAGTAGCATAAAATAAAAATACTAAGTAACGGGGATGGGACGAAACACCTATCTCCCGATTCGGTATTATCACGATACTTAGATATGTATTGTGAATTTTTTAAGTATCGCAATTCTACAAGTCTTTCGATTCGATATTATGATTTATTGTGATTTTTGTTAACTATTTTTAACACTAGACCATGTCTAGACAAAGTTGATTCACATACTTCTAGGGACTTTTACTTTGGAAAATATCGAAATGAATCCAGTAAAAATGTTAACTAGCAATATTGGACATTCATTTTGGCTTTTAGTAGATATTTAGGACAGCCTTTCTTGAATCAACAGCAGGAACATTCTGTACTTGCTTTCCATCTGTTGTGTCTCCAATACACATGTACATTTTCAGAAACTGTATATTGTGCATGCACAGACACACACACATACACTTTTTTCCAACTTAATTGACGCACAGTAACAACTACCAAAGACACAAATACAGCATAACGGAGAAAATCTTGTAGTTTGAAGTGAGAGTGCATTATTTCCCTTCACGTATACTTCTATAATTAATAAGTATATGGCTTGATGGCACAACTGTGCAAGTGGCACACGGACATCGTCATCAGTTCATATAACTCACACCTGCTGGTCCATCCGGGCTCGCAGCTCATCATCCCTGCAGTCTGAATGGATCTCTATGTCTCTTTCATGTGGGAGGCTTCATAAATAATAAACACAGCGGCGATGCAGAGCTATATGCCGACGCAGGGTGGCCGCTTTGATGGATGAGGCCAAGTTTGACCCTTGCAGCCTTTGTAGATGTGAAGTGTAAGACTGAAATACAGAAAAGACCTTGACCGGGGATCATGCAATATACAAAAAAAGCAAGTCTGAGCTGGTGTGCGACCCCGTGCCGCTCCAGTAAAGCTTTGTGTTTATGGAAACCAAATGAAAGTTCGACACCGCACTGCAAGGATTTGAGCTCCCGACCATTTTTTCATATTTTCTCTCCCCATTCCTGCCTGTTTGTTCTGTAAACAAAGCCATATTTAGATGATACAACGAAGCTCCTAACACCTCCATCCAAAACATCTCCAACTATAGACATGATGGACTTATTTCATACCACACATGACTGCAGGGACAGGGTCCTCTTCGAAAGATTCAGGCCAAGGCCAGGACTGCACGCTGCATGATCAACTGTGTTTACTCTCCAAGCAACAGTGATGAAGGCAAGGAGCTAAACAGCTAAATACCAGTTAACTGGCTGAGGTTAGGAAAACATTTGTAGTAATAAAGGCTGTATATAAAGACTCTAATTCCATAATAGGAGCTAGAAACTGTTTGTCTATGAGCGTTGACCAAAGTGTGTTCACAGCTTATCAATGCAGAGTACGGGCAACTTAACACTTTGTGGGACTGTTTAGAAAGATGCAAAATGTTGCAAAAAAAATTAAAAACATGCAGCAAAATGAAGCCTCAAGTTTTTTTATGAACAACGCTCCATAGTTCCTCTCTGCATGTGCATTCTAGCAAAACTAGCTGCAATCACATGTAACAATGAACTGGCTCTATACCTTTCCTTCTCCCCCTATTCAGTCATAATTGGCTCACAGACATAATTTATCACTTGAATTATGCACTCCTCTCTGTCTTCCTTCCTCTCCACCAAATCCGGCGCGACGGCGGCTCTCTTACTCTCATACACGTTGCCGAGCGGAATAAATTCATCTTTAATCACAGAGATTACGGTGGCTCCCTGCTATCCATTCCCATTACCATGCTCAGATGCCTCCAAGCCATCACTCTTCCGCAGGGCGGAGACAGAGAGCAGACTTATTAGTTATCATAGCGCTATCTTGACGGAATTAGAATAAAGTGCGGGAGCTGAGGCGACCAAAATCTGCGGCACATCGGTGACGGGTGATTCAACCTTGAAATGAGCGGGAGGGACTTGCACAAGATGTCCTTCAAATAATACATGCATATGCTGCTCTGCAAGGACGAGCTGAGATGTTTATGTGTATGTTTGTGTCACATGTGTTGCCATAACACAGCGCAACCTTCTTCTTTACAGTTTGAATAAAAAAGGTCTACGTGTGTTGAGCACAAAGCTGTCCTGCTTCAGGCTACGGTCGGTGTGGAAGTGACTGGGATCATTCTTTTATGTGTAAGGCAACATCAGGCTTGACTTAAACATCCCTTTCCTAACTTTGTAAAACAAAATGTGACAAATAAATACATAGATATAAACATAAAGTTGAATTGAATAGATCGGCCCAATTGTCACCGATGTATCCAGCTATTTGAGTCAGTATCCGCCCGATATCCGATCGAGTATTGGTATCGGTGCATCCCTAACTTCTTGAATAATGGCCAAAACCGTGTTTTCTGAGGTTACAGTGACCTTGACCTTTGACCACCAAAATCTAATCAATTCATGTTTGAATCCAAGTGGACATTTGTGCCAAATGTGAAGAAATTCCCTACAGGCATTCGTGAGATATCATGAGACTGGGTCGGTCGGACAACCCGAAAACACAATGCCTCTGGCCACGGCTGTCGCCGGCACTGAGGCATAAAAACTGCAAGATAAACCCCAAATGGCTAAATGTCCTGACTGCTTCTGCAAGGCAGCAGAAAGCAATTATTTTTCAGGATATTAGTTTTAGTTTGTAGGATAGGTAAACGCTCAGGTAATCACACTTCCAGCTTCATACTAAATATGGACCACAGCTTCTATTATTGAGAAGGAAGATGACTTTCTGAAACCACATCAAGTGGGACTGACAAAAAGTTAAACATGGATGGTTTTGGTCAAGTCAATATTATTTATATAGCCCAATATTGCAAATCACACATATGCCTCAGGGAGCTTTACAATCCATACAGGACAGGACAGTGAGTTCAGGTGTTTCCTTTACTCCAAACCATAACAGAAAAGTATACATTTTGGATTTGTTTAGATTCACATATTCATTTTCTTCATCCCGTAAACAGTTCTGATGAACCTACAAAGTAGCTTGTTGACTTTATGAACCTGTCAACCTGAAAAGAGTGTGTAGTACATGTACAGTTGAGTGTGTGTGCCAAAAGGCGATCTCTGACTGGGATACAGAAAAGATGATATTTTTGAGAAGGCGGGGATATTGCTGTTAGTGTGGACATACTTGGGCACGTATAAACATTGGATACATATAAACATTAGACATATATAAATGGCTGTTAATAAATAGCAAAAACATCCGTGCAAAGATGTAGACTTAGAAATACAAATGTGTGATCATCCGTCCAGCCTGTTGTTTGACTTTAGTCAATATGGCTATACTGGGTTTTCTGACCACCCCCAGTATAAGGGATAGTCCAGTATTTGTCTTAGATTATATTCCAACATTAATAGACAGTGTTGCAGTTGACGGAGATCCATTGTTAAAAGGTAACTGCACACTTAAACATATTTTTCGAACTGTAAACTAAATGATATGACTGTGAAGACACATCAATACTGGTGTTCTTACTGACATTTCTTACCAAACAAAAATCTGCATTTCATGGGTGGAAAATGGCTCAACACGCCATCTACTGCCCTAATCTTGCAAGGCCAATGCTTATATTGTGTCGACAGTTTGGGACTAATCTACCTCATGAAATTTATATTTAAAAACTAGAATGGCACTCGGAGAGCGCAGACCTCCGCCAAGGTACCATCCACCCCTCCAAAATATTTCATTAAAATCCATCGCAAACTTTTGGAGTAATCCTGCTAACAGACAGACAGACAGACAGACAGACAGACAGACAGACAGACAGACCAACGCCGGTGAAAACGAAACCTTCAAGGCCCTTGGCCTTGGCGGAGGTAAAAATGAGGTTACTGCCCTCTAATCAGAGCACTCACTGAGCAACTCTTACCTCACACACCTCGCCCCCCTCCTCAGACCCTTGCCCACTTTTTAGCATTTTCAAAATTATACAGCGGGTTGGAGTTACGCTCAGACAAAGGGGTGAAGTTACACTTTTTATTTTTCTGTACACCTTCAAACCCCAAACTCCCTCACACTGAACTCGGATCGAGCATGCCCTCAGAGAGACTTTTGATTGCCTCCTCGGAGCCCTTGATCCAAACATGTAATGCTCGGGGGGCCAGGAGTGGAGTAGGAATGCCCTCTACAGAATGAGCTTGCAGCTGGGATTTGTTGGAAACCCAAGCAAAAGCTCAGGAAATTTCCCAACTGCAGCCACTTCAGTTTAAATTCCCGGCCTTGTCATTTACACTGCCCAAAACGTGCCCTGCCCATGCTTAATTCATGTATCCTCTGCGAGAAGAATTAGAGAGAAATGATGCAATGAGCATGATTTTGAACTGCATCTTGTCAAGTGCTACCCAATATTCCTAACTCATCCTTCCAAAGTTCCTCCTGCTCTGGTATCAAGGTGTACAGTACATTTGGCAAATGGGACGGGGCCTCAGAAGACGAAGACTATCTGCATTTTGTCAAACGAACACCAGATCTGAGCGCTCTGCTAAAAGGCCAGGATGGGATGTTACAGAAGAAGCAAATCTCTCCCTCTCTCTGTCTTTGTCTCTCTCTGGCAGCCGTAAGCAGCCAGTTCTTACCACTACGCTACCATTCCCTTACACAATGGAGCAGGCAGGCATATTTAATTAGCTCTGGGGATTGATTTACACAAACACAATGGACACCTCAGTTACTGCCCTGCTGGCTTGTCAATGGCCCCCTGCGAGGGGAATCATGACAAATGATGCATGAATGCTGCTGCAATGACAGCCATCAGACAGGTGTGTGTAGTCAGTAAGGAAGTGTGTGTGTGTGTACATGTCAGCGGAAGCCGTGTGTCATCGCAGTATGTTTGTGTGTTTTACGGTGATATGAGTACAGTCAAGGGGACAAAAACTGACAGGTGTGTGTGTGTGTGTTTTGTTGGACAGGTGTGCCAACACCTGCTCCACACACGTCATGCCGCGTGAACCCTCGCCATGTTAGTGCCATCACCGATGAACAGCAGTGTTTTCATGTGATGCAAACACATGTTCCTCATAATATACAGTGCAACAATACATTAATTGGCTGACCCGGCCTGTGCACCATCAATATTAATATGCATAATTATATTATTGTTTATTTACTGATGAACTGTCTGCTCTGCTGGTGGCACAACGTTTTCCAAAGATCTGCAATTTGCCTAAAAGGTCTGTATTGATTCTGATGTTTTTATTTGATTTCAATTTGGCTCCCTGAAATGAAACCCAGTGTGTGGCGGTGGGAATGAAGTTGGCAGTAACGTTATGGCTGTGAACGTAGCAGTGCAGTGTGTGTACAGTTTATTTGTCGGTGAATAAATGCTACAACCCCTCAAGACCCAAGCCAAGCTCCTGTGTTTTGCTCCAGCGTCTGTTTGCCCCCTGCTTATGAAAACGAAGGCGTATAGCCCCGAAGTTAGCAACAACTTCTACCCAGGCTCACTTAAAGTGAACTGACCTTTAAGGTGGACCAGCTATTCTTATTTTAGTGACAAGCCACTCCTCAGAGTTTTGCTCACCCCCCCCTCTGGGCCAAACAACTTTTCTGGCAGAAACCCTGCTCTACTAATTAATGCAGTGATGGGATTTCCAAACAAATGTCTTGGAAGGACCTTGTGAGGTTAAACATTTTGGAGGGAGGACTCCCCAGTCTAATGGACTGTGGAAAGAAAACGACTTCATTTACATTTTATTTCAGAGTTTTATGGCACAATATCCTAGGATCGATTCAATGGGAATCTTGTCCTCAAATAACTTCGGACCTCCTTAAATTGGATTCCATCAAGGACAGAAGGCCTAGAGATAGACACTGCAATAGATATTTGTTTTTGGATGGCTTTCTTTATTAGGTCTTCATACAGCACATCAGTGTCAGACATTAGTGAAGTTGGTTGCGACAGAGGCCCATATGCTCAGCATCCAAGACGCTGCGAACAGCAACAGTGATGAGTGGAGAGGAGACCAGAGAGTGGAAAATCTCCAAAAACCATTAGCCTTTACTCATTGCCAGCTCAGTCGCACAGCAGTTTGTGAAATAGTCACTAAATTGAATGTATTTATTTGTGTACATTTGAGATGGTCAGCATGAAATAAATTCTTATGTAATCCAAGTAATTGTGAATGAGAGAGCGGCGAACGCAGCATAGGGAGGAGGACGGGGTGGATCGGTGAGTCAAAAAAAACACAGGACTTTCAGCCAGGAGACCGGTGTTCCGTGTCCCATGTGAAACCAGAAGTCAGCGTTGATTTATTTGTCACGTTACTTACGTACTTACGTTACAGCACTTTCAGAGTTATTTTAACCCAAACCACGATCTTTTCCTAAACTTATTAGTTTTGTTGTCTAAGCGTAACCAAGTCAATCTTTTCCTAAACCTAAATAAGTAGTTTTTGTCACGTTACTTCCGTATTTAAGTTATGGCACTTCCGGTGTTATTTAAACCCAAACCGCAATCTTTTCCCAAACCTAACTAAGCCGTTTTGTTGCCTAAGCCTAACCAAGTTGATATTTTCTTAAACCTAACTAAGTAGTTTGTTTCCTAAGCCAAACCAAGTCGATCTTTTTCTAAACCTAATCAAGTAGTTTTATTTTGAAAAGACTGGACTGTAAATTGATACATGCATCACGTGTTGCTGGACATTTGTAGGAAGATGCACAAAAAATACGTTGTTGAAAGTCGTGCTGCGCATCACGAGAAAAAAAGGGAAATTCTATGTACACGAATCAAATCGATGACTATTTCACAAACTGCCGTGAGACTGTGTTGTACGTGCACATGGCTGCCCTTAACCTCTGTTCTTTCTGTTGAAACGTGTAAATTGGTGGGATAATGTCTAAGAGTGTGATCACACGAAGCCAGCTAAATCAACTCAGTTTGAGTTTAAGAGTTGTCACACTTTTAATAACCTTTTCTTTTGGTTTGACAATTGATGGTTTTGCATGCATGGCACACCAACATACAGAGAAAAAGATCTATGTTCAGGTTTAGCTGGTGTAAGCCAGCTGCATGGTTCTTATATAACTGCAACATGGCAGGTGGACCCTGGCGTGTGCTTTTTGACATTTGAAACATCACGGACCAAGCTGAGCCCCTTAGCATGGATGTGGTCTAAATATGCTTCTTCTAATGGAGACTGAATGCTCTAAAAGCTCCAAAGAAGTGCTCCTACGAAGCAGTTAGCCCAGACCGAGGTGGTCCAAAGTATCAAAACGGATTTCTCATTACGTTGTGTTTAACGGGCCGATACAATACTGTCAAGTGTCACAAAATAGGACATACGATAACAACCATTTCATTGGTACCTCATATATCCAGGTCAGTGAGTAGAAGGAAAGGCTAATAGATAAAAAGGAGACTTACAAAAAATAAGAGGGACATATTGTGGCTGGTGATTTAAGGATATTCTTGGTTTTCAGTTTCACACACACACACACACACACTCTAGCCGGCCAGCCATCATGGCAGGTGAGAGAAAACGGAACGGCGTTCATTTCCTTACGCCTCCCTCTCTCCATGATCTCCGATGACAAATGACACCATTACTTCTCCTCTCCGAGGTTCGTGTCGGCTGCCCCACTTAATGTTTGCGTACTGCTGAGGTAGGCAGCGTCGCCACCTGCCCCCCCCTGGGCCGTAGATGGGGGCTGCATCTCCTGGTAGGAGGGTGAGCAGACCCCCGGCTCATGCATCTTCCAACGTATCCTGTGAATGCGACGCCCCCCCAGTTCCTGTCTCCTCTGTGCATGTGTGAGTAACGCTGTGAGTGTGCATGAGTTTGAAAGAGAGTCAGGACGTGCATGTATGTGTGTGTGTGAGCATGTGTGTCTACAGAGACCCCCGACTGTGAGCCAGGTGCTCCTAATGCTCGAAATGACGTATGACATCGGTGCTATATATGGCCACGTTTCATGTCCTTGTATGAATGGAAGTGTGTGTCCTACTCAAAAAACACCTTGCTTTACGCTTGCAGGTGTACTCTGTAGTTGGCTGCTATGGAGTGATAGTAGGTGCCTTTCCCAAAGCTTGTGTGTGTGTGACTGGTGACACAGTGTTATTCATCTTATGGCTGCCAGACACTAGGAGACTTTGAAAAGACTTTTAAAAGACTGAAGTCTGACACCCTCTCACATCTAAAGACAATGTTTCTTAAGGCACAGAGTTTTTAGTCACAGATGATAAGATTTAGCAAAGACTGGGGATCTTGCAGGGTCACTATTTACAAGACTACAACTAGATTCCTTTTGAGATGATGTCATCCTGCTCCTGGTGGAAATTTACAAGAAGAAAAAACTGTTGAGAAAGAAGTGGACAGAAATTGCGGCAGCCCTCGAAATCCTCGGTGAGTATGCTCTAGCTACTTGGGGCTACTTGCACGCTAACAGCTTTTTTCCTTCTCCACTCTGTCGTGGTACAAATGGGAGGACACGTCAAAGAGGCACTCTTGTTCACTCCACCAGTTTCTCCATGTTTACTTTTTACCCCGTTTGCTGCTTCCTGTCTGGTGCTGGAGAGAGCGCACCTATTGGTTATTGACAATGTTCGCGTCATTGAACTTATGATAATATCAAACTTGTTTGATTTTATTGGAACGTCAAGACGAGAAAAAGACTGACTCAAGAGAACTTCGAGTTTTATGACCAACTTACACCAAACAATCGCAACTCTAGAAAAACTCCTGTGATTTTATTCCAACACTGGAAATATGTCTGCAACAGTGAAATCGCTTGAAAAGTCGTTTGGTGTAAGGTCGGCATTAGATGACAGAGCTGAGTTAGTTGAGCAGCTTGAGTACAACACCACTGTGAGCACACTGGATGCAGAGGTGACACAGGCGAGGTTAGATCAGTCTCCTTAAAAGTGGCGACCCCCTCGGCGCACACTCCCTCTTTTCACTGACTCAACTTTGTATTCTGGCTGGAGTCCGGTGTTTACTCAGCCTTGGGAAATCGTCCAATGGCCCTAAATTGTCCCCTGTCACTCACTGGCTTTGTCACTGCTGCAAAGAAAAGTAAATAAATAAATGAATCCATAGATAAATAAACCTTCATTGCCTTTGATGGCGTGAATGAGTTGTCAAGCGGTAACAGACGGGAGGGGAATTACAGAGGCACAAGAGTGATGCACCAGGCACCCCAAGGACAGGCAAAGGACGACCCCAACAATCCCTCATTAATGATGGTGAGAGATGGGGAGATGTGGGACAAAAAAAGGAGGAAGTGGTAAAGAACAGATTTCAGAGTGAAGAATACGCTCTACCACTGGCTACGGGGAGAGATGGAGGTACCGGAAAGGATGAGGTAGAGGAGGATGGGCTCCAGGGAGGAGGAGGTGGAGGTCAGGGGTTGGCTGACGGCGACGGGCAGGGCACATGGAGTACGGGAGGGTGATGCACGTGGAAAACGTCTGGAGCCAGACGACGCCGCCTCAAATGCAGGCGAGGAGGATGTGAGCAAGGAAATGAGTAAAGCCCCCGCCCCCCCCTCTATTAGTAATGCCGAGGCGCCCTTGTGCAAGGCTCCAGGGAATGAGACCAATGACGGACATCGGGAGAAAGCTCACAGAAGTTAGAGTGCTGGAGAACTGCCTAAAACGTGCTTTTAGCAGAGTTTTCCTCGATAAATTTAGTTTAGAAAACACTATACGGCTATGACTAATGAGACAGGGAGAGAGAATCTGCCGACGTTGGCAAACCACAAAAATAAAACTAGAAGTTGATCTACTAACCTACAAACCCAAAGGGAGCATTAAAACGGAATAAAAGAGAGAGAAATAAGCTGAATGACATCAAGAAGACGGTGAAGCATCAGATAAGATAAGAAGCAGTCTAGTCTAAGCCAAGGCTGTCACTCAGTTAAAATATTTAATTCAAAATGTACCTTAAATGGAGATTTGTCAAGTATTTAATACTCTTATCAACATGGGAGTGGGCAAATATGCTGCTTTATGCAAATGAATGTATATATTCATGATTGGAAATCAATTAACAACACAAAACAATGATGAATATTGTCCAGAAACCCTCACAGGTACTGCATTTAGCATAAAAAATATGCTCAAATCATAACATGTCAAACTCAAGCCCAACAGGCAACAACAGTTGTCAGTGTGTCAGTGTGCTGACTTGACTATGACTTGCCCCCAAACTGCATGTGATTATCATAAAGTGGGCATGTCTGTAAAGGGGAGACTCGTGGGTACCCATAGAACCCATTTTCATTTACATATCTTGAGGTCAGATGTCAAAGGACCCCTTTGAAAATGGCCATGCCAGTTTTTCCTTGCCAAAATGTAGTTTGGAGCATTATTTAGCCTCCTTCGTGACAGGCTATTATGACATGGTTGGTACCAATGGATTCCTTAGGTTTTCTAGTTTCATATGATGCCAGTATCTTCCCTCTATCTTTAAAACTGAGTTAATGCGTTAAAGAAATTAGTGGCGTTAAAACCAATTTGCGTTAACACGTTGCGTTATTGCGTTAACTCTGACAGCCCTAATCTAAACTGAAGTTGATGTGGTGAAAGTATTCTTTCGATCCTGTATGTGCATGCTCTCCCCAACTCTCTACTCTGGCTATGTGACACTAGATGAAAAACTATCTAATACAGTAATAAGACAATGGAAACAACCATCTTTAATATAAAGTGAAGGAGCGGTGGAAGGCTATAGGGAACAGTGTTTTAAGGGAAGGAGAAATGCTTGGGGCTTGGAAGACACACACACGCAAAGAGCTTAGATCCTTTAATTAATGAGCATCTCTGCAGTGCGACAGGCCATTATGAGGGACAGGGGACCATGTACAGAGCAATAATCAGAGGACAGGGAATGATATATATCTTTGAATTATAGTACGGGTCAGACAAGCCCACTGTAATTACTGTAGGAACAGTGTATTTCTATGTTCATAGCCCTTCCAACAACCTTATAACCAAACGCACCAGATGGTATATTACACAGAACTGTCTGAGAAGCCGTCACTGGAAACTGTTTGGAAAAGGGCAGACACTTTCAAACAATACTTGGCAGGTGATTGGATGAACCATCTGTCAATCAAACTCTTGCCGAAGCCAGTAGGGAGAAGAGTGAAAACATGTTATCCATGGAGAAAAGCCTTCAGTGGCGTTCTTTGGTCTAGAACCAACAGACGCCTCTCCATGTCGTCTCAATCGATGAGACACCTGTCACAGGACACTGATTGGTCCCAATCACTACAGCGAATTACAATGGTCAAACAGAGATGATATAAGAGCATGTATGACCTTCTCGAGATCAGGCTGAGAGAGAAAAGACCTGATTTTTGAGATGCTCCTCAGTTGATAGAAACATGATTGAACTGACTTTTGTAACTAGTTTTTCACATGAAAGGTCACTGTCAAATATTACCGCCTGTTTTCTGGCTGCAGGCTTGACATTTGTAGACAGGGAGTCAAGATGCTTTTGTAAAATTGGGAAAGACTTTGGTGGACCAAAAGGAAGGATTTCAGATTTGTTTTCATTTAGCTGGAGAACGTTTTGGGACATCCAGCACTTTGATTCTGACAGAAAAAATAATAACTGATGAAAGTTGCCTTCTTCACTGGTTTTTAAGGTGACGTGAATTTGAGTTTCATCTGCATAACAATAGTACTGAATTTTGTGTTTATGTATGATAGAAGCATGCATACAAAGAACAACAGGGGGATGGTTTATTAACTAGAATTACCGCCTCGCGATCGTATGCCTCCGCCGACCAGTAAAGTTGCAGTTTACATCCATGTCTGTCCAAAATGTCATCACTGCTTTGGTCACTGTGCAGTTGTTTCAATTAACTAACAAGCACTTTTAGACTTTTAGGTTTAAGCGGGCTCAGTTTTAAAGCTAGAGTGAAGATACTGGTATCACATGAAACTAAAAAACCTAAAGAATCCATTGGTACCAGTACCTGTGAGGGTTTCTGGACAATATTGGTCATTGTTTTGTGTTGTTAATTGATTTCCAATAATAAATATATACATACATTTGCATAAAGCAGCATATTTGTCCACTCCCATGTTGATAAGAGTATTAAATACTTGACAAATCTCCCTTGAAAGGTACATTTTGAACAGATAAAAAATTTGCCATTAATTTGCGATTAATCGCGATTAATTGTTGACAATCAGGCAATTAATTGCGATTAAATATTCTAATTGATTGACAGCCCTACTTGTTACGTGTTAGATGCTGCTATTTGACTCTGTCTTGGCTAGGTCTCACTTGTAAAAGAGGTTTTAATCTCAATATGACTTCCTAGTTAAATAAAGTTTATGATGATGATCACTTTATCCTGTTAGAAGTGTGTTTAATTGTCATAATTAACATAAAAATTCTTGAGTTATGAACAAAAACGTGTTTTGTGAGGTCACAGTGACCTTGACCTTTGACCACCAAAATCAGTTCATCCTTGAGTCCAAGTTGTACCAAATTTGAAGGAATTCCCTCCTGAGATATCACATTCACGAGAATGGGTCGGATATACAGACGGACGGAGGTGCAAACAACCCAAGAACACGATGCCTCCGGCCAGTGCTGTCACCAATGCGGAGGCATAAAAACGTTAGTCAATGAAGGATTATGTCAAGCGTAATGTATGCTCTGTTGTCTGAGCCTTGATAACAGCGTTGTTTCTGTTTCACAGTTGCGAATTCTTGTGTACTGTGGCGTGAACAACAAAATGCCTCTAAGAGGTTAGACAGGAATGATGTAATGAAGCCCTGCAGTCATATATAACATCTTGAAGGTTGTGAGACAAGGTAATATAGACCATATATTGAGCAGGGGACAGACATGAGTAATGGATATTGACATGCTGGGATCAGAAGGGACGGGGCGGAGAGGTTGAAGGCCGGGCTAACGCTACAGGAAGTCGGGGAATCAAGGACTAACGGCAGGATGCTACGGAGCTAAAATAGAAACGAGGTGCACATTACGGAGTTGTATGTCTTTTTTTCTGAGAGCTGGATAAGTTAAGGAGTTAGTGCAGAGCTTTGGACCGAGCCACCTGTCCATGAGAGTAAGCTGAATTAGCTGGAATGAGCTTGGCTAAGGACAGCAGTATACACAGTGATGGATCCTGCTTGAAAATGTGAACAAAAGCCAGGTTTCCTGGGCTCATTTTACTTTACAAGGACACCAGTTTGTATGAGTCTTTTAGAATTCAAAATTATTTAAAAAAAATCCTGAATAATACACCACACTATTGTACAGCTCTTAATAAAAAAGATTAATACAAGTGGACACACACAAACCACACAAAAGATGTCTCCATGTCAGAACTGTCCTGAGCTCTAGTTTAAGAAACCTGTTTGACAGACAGAAGCTGTGTGTAGAAAATGAGACCTCTGTCTGCTGACACCTTCTCACTTTGGGAGGTCTCACACATTTGTCATAAAACATGTCGAAAGAAATGACAGTTACCTATCCCATAAGGTGGTGCATAAAACTTTTGTGCAAGTCAACTTTCCCAGAGTGAGTACCCACCGAGTATTAATGCTTAGAAAAAGCTCACATCACATTTATCTATTGTTGTGTTTCCTGTAACCATATCACCACTTCAGCTGAATTGTTGACCATCTTAACTAACCTAAAAGCATATACTTTATGGAAATAAAAGCAAAGTGCAGCCTCAGATTGCACAAATTATTTCAACCACACAACCAAACAGCATCTCACACAGCGGGAGAACTTCAACTATCTGCTCTTAAACTGCCAACATAGTGTTAAGTCTCGCATAGCCAGACCTATCTAGGGATACACCGATCCAACTTTTTCAGTCCTTTTAATGGGCTGGCACCACCTTATTTATCAGAACTATTGCACCTCCATACTCCGGTCAGAGCACTGAGGTCGACCAATCAGATGCTCCTTGATGTCCCCAGAACTAGACTCAAAAACAGAGGCGACCGAGCCTTTGCGGTGGCCGCCCCTAATCTCTGGAGGAATTTACCATTTCATATTAAAACTGCTCAGACCACAGAATCGTTTAACTCGCTGCTGAAGACCCACCTCTTCTCGTAGGCGTTCGATTAGGTTTATTTTCTGTTGTGCTGCTGCACTCTTACTGCTGTTATGTGCAGATTATTGTTCTTGTTCTGTTCATATTGTTGTGTGCTTTGTATTAATTTGTATTATGTACATGTTCAGCACTTTGGTCAACTGCGGTTGTTTTTAAATGTGCTACACAAATAAAGTTTGACTTGACTTGACTCCGATACCAGTCTTTAATTAATAAGCTGTATGTCTCACTGTGTGGAAGTGACTGGGATCATTATTTTATGTGTAAGACAACATCAGGCTTTACTTAAACATTGCTTTCCTAACTTTATAAAACAAAATAAAAAAAATTCTAATGAATTGTTATTTATTATTGAAATAATAAATCATACACCAGCAACTTGGTGAAAAATCTTAAAAATGAACAGGAATTACAAGTACAAACCTTTTAAATGCAGCAATAAATTGGTCAAAACTTAATAGAAATTAAAATTCCAGTTTAAAATATATACATAGAGAATTTAATTGAATAGATCGGCCCCATTGTCAGCGACACCCGATTCAGATATTTGAGTCAGTATCATCCCGATATCCGATATCAGCATCAGTGCATCCTTAGACCTATCGCCACACTTGGTTTTAGTAAAGTATAAAAGGTGTGGCTCTGTCAATCATAATTCAGAACTAAGGGAAAAAAACGCTCCGGCTTGTTTAGATTATCTTGAAACCAATGACAATCGTGTTTGGCGGTGCTAAACCCAGGATGCAGCGACGGTGCCCTTGCACAATAGTGTCGGGAGGGAACATGTTTTGACATATTGGCCTATAATAAGACTTCACTTCTTCCCAGAAGACGTCTGCGTCTGTCTTTGGCTTAGCCTAATCAATATCATTTGTTTACTTCCTGAATCCTGTTACCTTCAGGGAAGAGCAGACAACTGTTTTTTATATTTAAATATGCAACATTAAATCCCATTGGTTGATGTGATTTCTTATTGTCTAGGCAGTATGTAAAAATGTTAGACCTTTTTCATAATTAAAAATAAGATTGGCCTTAAATGTTACAAATCTAATTCAGGACCTCTTGAGGATCCGAGCATTGAAGGCTGGAGCAAAGCGACGGTGCGATATGCATCTGTTTGCCCATAATATAAAGGTCGGGGCTGATTGGGTGTCGGAGGCTAAACAGCACAAGACCCTTCCTAATAAATGCCAACAGCGATGATATTTAGAAACAGAGTAGTGATGGGAGCAGCGATCTGTCAACAATGTGAGTGTGTGTGGAAGTGCACTTGTCAACAAGACAGGGAGTTTACACACATACAGTAGGTACAAACTGTCCAACCAACAGCTCTGATAATGGCTGTCTGAGTCAGCGTCTTCTAATAAAATACTTTTATCGGAAAGCATATCCTGATTTTATCGGGGCTGCCTGTTTGTTTTATTAGTTTTAAATGTCTTGTTTATCATTTTTAATTTTGCCCTTCATGGATTTAATCACTCATTTAGGTATATTATTTGTCTCTCTGAGAAGCACTTTTTACTCAGTTTTAATAAGTGCCCTATAAATAAAGTTTATTATTAATATGATACTGCAGTATACAGTAACCTTAACCCCGCCTATCAGGTTCATCCAACTCATTATTTTACCGTCAACCTCTACAAATTATTGCTACTGGCTAATTCACTAGCAGCTACTTGTGTCACCTGACCTCCATGTTTCATTGCTGACAATGCGATGACTCAACTGGCTCATTAGTTCAATGAGTGTGTGTGTAAGGATGTACAGTATATGTGCATATATGCAGGTAAGCTGGTTGCAGGGCCATGAGAATTAATCACACACACACACATGCATACAGGACCCTTCGCTAATGCCCACGGTCCTACTCATTAAAGTAGCCCACTTGGTATTTTTTTGATCCCGTTTGAATTATGCCATGAATCACACATATGATGTTTTCATGTTTATATACTATATACAGTATATACTGTAATTTGAATTCCTGTTTAAGCTTTGACCAGTTTGCTGCTGCATTAAAACGATTTATACTTGAATTGTAATTCCTGTTAATTTTGAAGATTTTTTTACCAAGTTGCTGGTGTACGATTTATCATTTTAACAATTAATCTATGTATTTATAGGTCACATTTTGTTTTATAATGTTAGGAAAGCGATGTTTAAGTCGAGCCTGATGTTGTCTTACACATAAAATAATTATCCCAGTCACTTCCATACAGTGAGGCATACAGCTTATTAATCAAACACTATATCGGATCGGTACTCGGCATTGGTCGATACCCAAAGCCCAGGTATCGCTATAAAAGTCCGATTGGTGCATCCCTAGTTTGTCATCATCACAGAGATTAATTAGCCACAGATATTAAATGAGTACTCCTATAAAACCAAATGTTCGCTCTGCATTGGTACAGTAGATCCATATAAACCACATCCTTGAATTTCTATGCATCGTTGAATATATCTTACTCATCTATTTACCTTCTTTACAAAATGTCCTAAATGCTCTACTGTACACGCACAAACACAGTCCCTCTCAAACACAACGACAGATGGGATTTGACAGTTCACTTTGCGTGCCGCGCCAGGTGGGGATGACCTTTTAAGACGACTGGCAAACAGAAGCAGCGAGCAGGAGAAAGGGAGGAAGAAAGAGTGGAGAGAGAGAGAGAGAAAGAATAAAGAGAGAGAGAGAGAGAGAGTCCCTCCCGCAGAGAGCCGCTGAGGCTGTGAGGGATTTGCTCTTTTAAACTGTGAATTGGTGGTCTTTTAGAAATACCGCAGGATGCTAAAGTGTTGCTCTTCACAGCCAATCTAGTGGAACAAAGTATTCTCAGTCTCATTGCTCTGTTTTTGTTTACACTGCCTCTCTATTCGGCTCATTTTTACTCCAGTCTTATTCTACTGTATTCAGCACACTCACACTCACGTTTTAAGGAGATTCAGGACTTCTAGTGCCACTTTAAATGCACACCCTATGAAAAGTCATCAAAGTCACCATCAGTAAATCATTACCACATTACCAACCGTATTCATTTTGATTTTCAGTTACCGTAAACATGGACTGCTCTCTTTTTACAATGTGTGACTGCAGGTTGGGTTTTACAAGACATCTGCTCGATTCTTTTATGGCACAAAATAAAAACGTTATGTGACAGAGCATCTTATTTTGGAGTGCATCTTTTCTTGGAAATGTGTTGAACACATAATGTGACACAGACTAGCATATGTATGTATACGTTGCAGTGTACGTAGTACGCTAAATGTTGGTTAAACAGAGATTAGCAATGTGAATTTTTATTAGGGCTGGGATGATACACCTATCTCCTGATTCGATACTATCACAATACTTTGGTGCCGATTCCATATGTATTGCGGTTTTTAAGTATTGCAATTCTATATTACGATTTATTGCAATTTTTGTTAACTTTTTTAACACTAGACCATGGGAGAAAGTTGAATAACACACTTCTAGGGGCTTTTACTTTGGAAAATATCTAAATGAATCCAGTAATAATGTTTGATTTTCAGCATGTATGTAATCAGAAATGTCCTGAAGTGAAATATAACAGTCTTTGTCAGGAATTATTTATAAAAAAATTCCAACAACAAAGAATAAATACATTTCCCTCACAAATTAATTGTATTTTCTTTTAATTTATAAGGGACATGTAATGTTTTATACTTCTGGTGAATATCATCCAATCAATCTTATTTCCATATGTGTATTTTGTATATACAGTTCCCTTTGTTAACACCTTATTTTGAAAACCAGATGTAGTCACACGTGTATACTTCCTCTAACTTTTTATTACTATTTAAGCAGCATGTATATGCTATTGAAAATGACTATCATATATACAGTAGATGACAGGGTTGCTCTTTAGGTTGTACATCATATTGTATATGCCAGTGGTTTTCAAAGTGAGGGTGATCCAGAGGGTCCATAGCAAAAAGGGGAATCATTTATTTTCACTATAACTCCATCCTTACCACAATGAGAAAATGTATGATTATTTTGTTCATGGGTTTAATACACTTTATGTAATAAAACATCTAAAAGCAAAGATCCTATCAGATGGCGGACCCTGGGAAAAAAATCTTGTAATCTCGTAATTTGCGTCAGTTTAGGGGTCCTTGACATGAAAAAGTTTAGGAACCGCTGGTATGTGCAATGAGCTATATTCACCTGCACTAGCTAGCATTGCTTTAAAAACACCTGATTTGAGGCGACAGGTTTTCTCTCCCGAACCTTGTATAGAAAGTGTCATTGTTTAGACATTTCCCCTAACACAACGTGATGACGGGAGACTGAAAAAAGTGCTAAATCCCACACAGTCAACTTCTGTGGAGTCACATTTGACGTTCTTTGGAATGATGTCAAAAAGTGCTGATGATCAGGACGTTGCTCATCACATTGTTTGTACTTTCCCCGTAGTGGCCCTCTGCCACGACAGAGTCAACATGGGGTGTGTTAACAGGCTCATAGGACACTATTACAGTATGCTAATAAACACAGATCTGTTATTAGTATTTCTCCAGTGTCTGGCGTCGTCAACAATACCAGTCTCTTTCCTATGTACAGTGTGTACAGCAAGGAGAGCCAAATAAATCAGGGGTTCACTCTACTCCCCCGCTGACTAAGCTGATAGCGGGGATACAGAGCATCGGCTATGCATGCTAAGCAGTGTCGTGATGGAGATATAGCAGGGAGATTCATTGATACTATCACTCTCCTTGGGGACTTGGCTGCACAGTGCACAACCCTGAGGTTATACTCTGTGCTCTAGTGCATAATAATACAGTTTATATGGAAAGAGAATGGGACAAACTCAGATGGAAGGGAGGAACAGGGCAAAAATGTTGCTGTATAAATCCACTATGGCAAGTATGACCTATTATGATGTAATGAGTTGATTAAAGATGATGTTTTGATTGTAAATTACGTAAATATCTTTTTTTTTTTCAGTGGAACTCGTATAGGCAGGTTCAAAGTACTGAGGAGAAGTAAAAAGACGAATAAATAAACTCTTTAGTACATACACTAAACAAATAAAATTATTGCTAATACTTAATTAAGAAGTTAGTACATGTACAGTATGCAAACTGCTTCTACTGCAGCAATTCTTCATGTCCTTACAGCTAGGTATGCACTTTAGCGTGGGTTCTCAAAGCTCTAAACTGAAGATTAAACATGGCAAATCTTCTTTAAACTGTCCCTGTGTGAGCTCCATAAGTGCTTGCTCAGCAATGTTTGCTTTGGCTTTATGCTGTCATTATGAAAGGACTTTGACTCTGAGGTCAAGCAGAATGTCAACTTGAATTTAAGAGTATTTTCCCTGGTATCTCTTTTTCATTGATAGATTTAGGCCTGTCAATGTTAACGCGATAATAAAGCGTAAATTCGCAAAAAAAAAAATTGCTTTAACGCCACTAATTTCTTTGACGCATTAAAGCTGCAGTGGGTGGAAATGGAGAAAATATGATTAAAAAGAAGTTACTTTTATAAAACTGTCACTATATCATGACATTAGTGCATGAAACAGGTAATCTGAAAAAAAAATCATGATTTGAGCATATTTTTTATGCTAAATGCAGTACCTGTGAGGGTTTCTGGACAATATTTGTCATTGTTTTGTGTTGTTAATTGATTTCCAATAATAAATATATACATACATTTGCATAAAACAAGCATATTTGTCCACTCCCATGTTGATAAGAGTATTAAATACTTGACAAATCTCCCTTTAAGGTACATTTTGAACATATAAAAAATGTGTGATTAATTTGTGATTCATCACAATTAAATATTTGAATCGATTGACAGCCCTAAATATAATGTTAGGAAATAACGTCCCCATAAAATCTATGTGAGTTGAATATTTTAAAGCAACAGAGGATTGCTTTTTTTCATGGTAAATATTTAGCACACTTAACTGTAAATATAAGGTGGAATCAAACTATGGGGACATAAAGAGATGAAGTATACCTCACATTTATTCCAATACACATTAGCTCAGTTATTCCCAGTGGACATGGGGGTACTGGAATAAGGTAGACAAAGACACCAGGAAGTGGCTGACAGCTCCAATAAGCCTGGATCGTGACAGCTGTGACAAGAGCTCCCAACGGTTCACACAAACAACACGCACACTCAGTCCTACAACACACATCCCATGTGGTTTCTCTTTCACTGTGTGCGTGCACAAAAGCTCACAAACAAACACATGACAGGCTGAGAAGCGCTTCATTAATACCGCAGGACGTCTTGGGTGTTGACGGAGCAAATGGGGGTCCGGAGGGCTAACAGAAGCAATGGACGGCCATTAGACGTGACGGAGGACACATCACCTCCAGGTTAAACAAAGAGCCACAGATACTTCAGCTATAATTTGTTGGAAGGAAACAATTTGTTTCCACTCTCTTTCTCGCCTTCTGACCCAAAGACTGTCTGTTTCTGTCTGTGTTAACTGATAGCATATGTGTGCACGTGTGTTTATTATGTAAATGTGACACTGTACCAAATTATGACAGATTACCGACGGAGATATAGGTGCATATTTTCACAATAGTAAACATATTGTGAGCTCACCATTACGTGTCAACGTTCCAACAGGCTGTAAGTGTATACATGTAATATGCTCTCCTATTATGTTTCCTGTATTTTTTTTGTTGCTAGCAAAATTGTTAAGGGGGCATATCATGGAAATCTCCCATTTTCAGTGCTTGTGCTCATACGTTACCAACCTACAAACTGTGAAATGAGACAACCGAGTCAGTTTTTTGTGGGCTGCCTAGATCAGAAAACATGGGATTCAACAAGCCATTCAGATGTGGCTCCCCTTCCTATGTCACATGCAGGCTCATTGGAATATACCGCCCACAGCTTGAGAAGTACCTTTGCAAAGCTGCACCATATTTTTCTTGCAACTAAGGATGCTAATTTATATTTTTTTTTAACAGGTAGCCAACCAATTATTAACCGTTAGAGAGAAAAGATTATTGTGTTTCATGCAGGGGTGCTGTGGTTGTAGTGCCGAACAAGCCGCCCAGCTGCAACAATAAGCTGATGCACAAACAGGTTAAATCTATCATTTATCACCAGCTCCAGGCTATGTGCAAAACAGACAACTGAGCCAAGCAGCCACTTTCCCAGTAAAAGACTCCACCGCATCATTTAGTTTAGCTGCGAGGTTGTCAGCCGTGTGTCTGCCTGGCGTACTCTGTCAGCCCGGCGTAACGTTAGCGAGTGTCCGCGAGACCGTGTGTGATGGTGAGTATGAAGTTATCAGTAACGTTATAGCTGTGAACGTAGCAGTAGCAGTGTGTGTACAGTTTATTTGTCGCTGAATAAATGCTACAACTCCTCAAGACCCAAGCCAAGCTCCAGTGTTTTGCTTGCCAGCCACCTGCTGATTAAAGTGAAGGGGGTTAGCCCCGGAGATAGCAACAACTCCGGCTCAGACTCAGTTAAGGTGGGCTGTTAAGGTGGACCAGCTCTTCTCCTTTAAGTGACAATCCGCTCCTCTGAGATTTACTCAGCTTTTTTATTTCATTTTTAATATTTCTTTTAACCGTTTAACCGATAGCATTAATTACCGTTAACGTTTAAATGGTTAATTATTAACATCCCTTCTCGCAAGCCGATCAGAGCAAACTGGGCTTTTTAAGGACGGGGGTCTAAAAGAGACAGGCGCTAAAACGTTTCAGACAAAGGGTGAATACAGGTGTATTCAGACAGAGTGGATGAGAACAATAATGTGTTTTTAGGACATTAAAGCACATAAACATGTTCTAGTAGAAACCCAAAATACAAGTATGAACCTGGAAATGAGCATGATATGTCCCCTTTAATCTGTCTCTTGCGAGTCACCCAAGTCTTCCGACGTGTAAAACTAAATCACTGGAATGCCCCTTTAAATGTAAAATGCAGCAGCTGTTCATTTAGCAGTGAAGGGAAGGTATCATAAAAGCTGTTGTACATTATTGTTCCCCAAAAATAATAACTCAGTGGATGAGTAGTTTTATATTGTGTTTAAAACACGGCAAGAGTGTTCTGTCAAAAGGAGCAAAACAATATGACAGTTCAGACGTGCCTTGTTTTCTTCTTTTATTTATAGTGATGTTTTTTTTCTGACGGTAACAGGTAGACACAGACAGAAGCAATAAGAGTGAAAAAGGTGTAGTAATAATAGCTGAGATAATAATAGTCTGTCATTTTTTAACACATTAACTGTCCAATAGACAGAGCACAGGCTGTTTACTGACTAACCAATTCATCTCTTTTATCTAGGACAAGTGTGCAGGACAATCAGAGCAGACTGGGCTTTTCGAAGCATTTCAGACAGATTTTGGTCAATACAGGAATAGTCAGACAGACTATGAGAACAATAGTGCGTTTTTTGAACAATAAAGCATGTAAACATGTTCTAGTAGAAACCCAAAATACAAAAGTATGAAAGTGGAAATGAGCATGATATGTCCCCTTTAAAATCCAACTAAGATGCAGTTTCTTCGGCATGATGAGGAGAAGTCTGTTAGAAAGAAGCCGGGAGAAAGCACATACTGTACATAATAAACTATTCTGTTCGAGCTAATCCAAAAACATTGTTTTGCAGTCCGGCTTTGCCTCTTGGCACTGCTACCAACATTCATCAATCACTTGTTATCTTTTCCCTCTTACACTGCTGTTCTCTTACAGAGAAAATAATTGGAAAATGGACACTGTAAAACATAGTGTAGCTGGTACATACTTTGACCAAATACCTCCATACCGATATTGCGATGATGTTGTAGGGTATTGGTGCTATTACAAAAATATTTACACAATGATATTTTTGGTAAATAATCATCAGTAATGTGAATATAATGACTAAGTGGGTAAAGGCAAATAATAGAACAGTCTGGTAAGTTCAGAAAATGACATCATTTACTGTAATGCAGCCTTTAAAACCAGGAAAAGACAACACTTAAGCCATATCACGATATCGATATAATATTGATATAGTGCCCAGCCCTAGTGCACATATGTCGTGACACAAAAATATAAGCTAGTACACACTGTTGACTAAAATTCTGGAGTTTTGCAAAAACACTTAAAGCGGAGGTGACTTATCCGTCGTAGTAATCACTAAATCCTTGTGGTAGACAGCAGGGAAGCATTGAGCTACAATGTCAATGTCCTAAGATTACCCTGGAGACATGTCCTCAAGCTGAACTGCAGCCTTCGGCCCGCATGGCTTGGTTCCATTCCAAAACTCAGCCCTGCCTTGCTTGTCCATTTGGCCTCAGTCAACTCCAAAGATGGTGTTTTTTCTCCTTGAACTCTACATGAATCCCTTACACTTACTAAACTGTTCTGGCTCATCACATTGGACAATACTTTGAACATTCCTGCACAAAACTGTCCAGCTTTTCATTTTTTTTAAATATTATTTTCATATTTTTGTCCTTCAAAAAAATAAATCATGCTTTTTGATGTTTGCAGTACTTGCATTTATCTTTTATTTTCTCCACTATGTCTATTGTTATGCACCAAATACCAAGGCAAATTCCTTGTATGTGAAAACCTACTTGGTAACAAACCTGTTTCTGATTCTGAATAAGGCCTGTGGAGGTCAACAGCACTAAAAATATATAGAGAAAGGGACAGGTGCTGTGCGAGAATTGCGAGAGTAATGAATAGAACGCAAGAGATAAAGAGACAAAGAGAAAAAGTGAGAGGGAAAAACAGAGCAATAAAAAAAATAAAAATAGAGAAAGAGATAAATTGAGAGAGAAAACGAGGGAGACAGATCGAGTGAGGGAGAGGCAGTAAATGAGAGCGCGGGGAACAGAGGAGAGCCTCCTGTGGAGTTTCACTTTTGGAAAAGGAGTCAGTCTCTGCAGGCAGGTCGACGAGAATCTCTGGACAGATTCCCAGCTCCCATGATGCTCTGCGGCAGCTCATGGCGGGACGGACATGATATGAGACGCTGCTACGGCGCGTTAAGGTGCTGAACAACCTCCAGCTGAACACAGATCTTCTGAAGTGTCCAGGTGGTGATGCTATCTTACACACACACACACACCTGAGATGAGAGGACCCACCCTGCCAATACTCTTGCATGGATTGGTCTGTTTCCCAGTTAGGGAAGTTGTGTGCTAAGCAGTTTTCTGTGCAGGGAATGAGCTTACCTAAATAAGATACAAAAGGAGGTAATTTCTCACGTTGACATGTCATACTGGGGACGTCTGCTTTGTGTGTGTGTGTGTGTGTGTGTGTGTGTGTGTGTGTGTTTGTG